>JAJHUR010093413.1:7322-18496 GCA_027495735.1 Lutjanus campechanus | reverse complement strand
GTGTTTTGTTATCCATGTTAGTGCTGATAACCACACTTGACCTGTCAATCCAACACAGGGTCAGAGGCCAGAGGTCAGTGTCTGACCCCACAACCGCTGACCACTGCAGGGTGAGACTGCACTAATGTGTGTGTGTGTGTGTGTGTGTGTGTGTGTGTGTGTGTGGGTGTGTGTGTGTTAGAGGGGACTATACACAATGGGACACAAAAGGCCCGTCTCTCTCTCATTACTGCCACTGTCCATTCACCGCCTCCTGGGTATCTGGTGTTACGAGACTGAAACTGAATTTCAGTGTTTGCGTCTTTCCCAAGGCTGCCAACTACAACAAACATGAGACAGAAGCCGACAAGGACAAACACACAGCGAGTCCAAATTTCCTCCTACAGAGCAGCTGAGTAATTATCTGGTGGTGGCTGCAAACAGATGAGGAGAGAGTTCAGTGAAGTATCGGAAACAACAGGAGGGAGACGACCGTGGGTTTGGTGTTGGTGTAAAAGTTTTAGTCTGAGTAGAGTTACTGTGGAAAATCAGACTGATATCAAATCCAAACAAAAAATGATCCAAACTCCAGTGATGGAAAGTAACTGAGTACATTTCCTTTTCTAAAGTGCTGTACATCAGTAAGTAACTGTACTTTTGTAGTTAAAGTGTTTTCATTTTATGCAACTTTATAGTTCTACTCCACAATGATTCAGAGTGCATTACTCATTACTCTGGCTTTTTTTAAAATTTTCTGATATTTCATAGACCAAATAATTAATTGACGAATTGTAAAAACAATCAGCAGATTAGTCAATTACCCAACAATAAGTCATTGCTTTGCAGATTAAGCTTTCATACACAAAACCAAATGAACAAAAGTTTGTGAACACTTGAACACCGCCCATATGTGATTTTAAAATGTCCCACTACAAATACTGGCATTAATCTGCTGGAATAACAGCCTCCACATTCTTAGGAGGTTTTCCACAGGATTTTGAAATGGACCCAAACACAGGCACTGTCATGTTGAAACAGGAAAGGGCTTTCCCCAAACTGTTTCCACAAAGTTGGAAGAGCACACTTTTATCTAAAATGTGGTGTTGCAATAAGATTTCCCAGAACCGGAATGATGATGAAAAACAGCCCCAGATAAGCTTGTGAGTTTTCATGGTTGTGTTTATCATATATTTAGAATTTTTTTTAAATGTATTTTATTTTGTATCTTATGTTCAGGAGGCACCCTCCCCTTCCAAACATGTATAGGTGAACCTATGGTGGTCGGTGGTTTGTCCATTCTGTGCCATTGAAACATGGCGGTACAACATGGCAGCCATCGTAAGAGGAGGACCCGAGCCCTCGGTAAATATAAGTATAAATGTTCTGGAATCATCCTAGAGTAACAAGAAGACAGCGATTCTTATTTTCAGGTGATTACACACTAATTAAAACGTACTTATGAGTATTTTACACAATGTCTGCCATATTCTGCCAGTAAATCCCCTTAAATTTTACGCACTGGCCCTTTAAGTAAAGTCAATTTTTATGATATAGCCTAATATCACAAATCACAAATTTGCCTCAAGGGGCTTAATAGTCTGCACAGGATATAACAACCACTATCCTTAGACAATGCAATAAGAAAAAAAGAGGGGCAGCAGAGGAGAAATCTCTTCTCTGGGACATGCAATGAATGTTGTAGGAACAGAATAGAACAAAGAGCAAAATTACAATATGGAAAATTGGCATTGATTCTTGACTTCTTCCACTATGCCAAACTCTCATCTGTTTTATGTACTTAAGGTGGAGCACAGTAAATGCAGACATGAACTGTAATCTCTTCTTCATAAGAACACACCTTAATCTAAGCGGTAGACAGGGGGTGTGTGGTATGTCCACACGTTTATTCCCATTTTTATTCACTCTTTTACTGATCTGTGTGTGGTTTTTTGTGTGTGTGTGTGTGTGTGTGTGTGTGTGTGTGTGTGTGTGTGTGTGTGTTTGATGTGGACAAGGCCGGCTGCAGTCGTTCACTTAACTTGCTGCTCGAGTGCCTGAGGCCTGTAACGTGTGCCTGCTGTCTGTTGGCTGCAGATGCTATCATGTGTGATTAGCACAGCGTGTTTGTTGGCACATGCTCTCTGTCTGTCTGATAGCAGTTACAGTCGTCACAGCTGTAATCTGCCCCGAGGAGAAAACCCCTGCACCTGCCTCTGTCTCTGCCTAATGTAAACAGGTCTGTGTGTGAGCAGCGGGGCAATGTGGGATGTAAATGGAGAAATTTGCACATATGAGATCAAGTTGTCAGGGGCCATCATACCTGCAGAGACAAATTACACTGCTCTTATTAGACGTGTGAGATCAGCGGGGTTTGGGGGGGGGACAGCACCCACAGGATATCTGATGCAAATGTGTGAGAAATGAGGCAGGAGATTGGTGTGGATTACAGCCCGCATGTTGGAGCAAAACATCACCTCTGGGGAGGATTCAGCCTCTGTGACTCACCGTTTCACTCGTTAAACTGATAACTGCTGCCGAATGTTTGTCCAAGTCAGTGGTCCACAGTTTTTAATATTGTGGATTACAATATTTCAGTGATATGTGAATATACAAAACTAAGATTTCAAGTTTTATATTTAGGTTTTGATTTGGTTGAATTATTCATTGGTGATATAAATTTATAAATGAAGCAGTCACAGATAAAACATGGACAACAACAGTCTGTTCCAGCCCCTCTGTGGGGATGTATTTAGGTACAACAGGGCTTCCAACCAAATGTTCAATGACAATGTTGAGGCAACATGCTGATGTTTAGTAGCAGCTGTTTTGTTTATCATGTTCCCTCTCTTCGTTTAGTCTGTTACCTCGCTACTTTTCTGTTTAGCACACAAAGTGCAGCTGTGACTGATGCGAATGTCATCAGTTCTGCGGGTATTTGCAGACTTTTACAAACTGAAATTTAGACCCCATTTAGACCTCAGCTGATGTGAAGCTGTGGGTCAGAACAGCCAGAATAACATAGCATAACGCAAAATGCAACCAGATGCAGAAGGACATCCTGGTATTTTTGGCATACTGCATTTGACAGACTAAGTATTGGAACATCTTTTTCTGGCAGACTAAATCATATGGTAGTATGATTATTGGAGAGCTTCTCTGAGGCTGTATTTGAACTAAATACTCCCATCAGCATGCTAATATGTCACGCTGATAATGTTAGCATGTTGATGCTTGACAGTTTTAATGTTAACATATTCCCCATGTTAGTTTAGTGTTAGCATTTAGTAATTAGCACTAAATACAAACAGTGTTGGAGCAAAGTCTTGGACAAATTGTGACCCAATGATGGCTGGGAACCAAGAATGTCTGAAAGAAATTTCATGGTAATCAATCAATCAAATAGTTGTTGAGATATTACTCAAACTAGAGGCATGCTGCTGGCATGGGTTGAAAAAAAAACGTGGGAAAAATCAGGCCTCTTGGTGCTGAAGTTGTCATTGTACACAACTTTCCTCTTGGATTTAACAAACCTATTTTATAGAACTACAAAAGAACTCTCATCTATTTTGCAGCATCAAAAATTAACTATTCTTCACAACAACAGAATGCCACGGGTGCATCATTGGAGAAATCATTAAGATTTTTTCATCTCAAGATTTGCTCTTGCTGTGTAGAGTGATTCCCTGGCCGAGATCTGGGAGTAAAAAATGGAAATCTGCCAAAAAGGGAGCTGTGATTTTGAGAATCCTGCCTCAGGTTAAAAGACAATGAACTATAGCAGCTTTGATCTGCATTCATATCCAGGCAGAATAATGATAGCTCCTTTGGCCGGAGCTAATGATGTCTGTGGTGCGTTAGCGTACAGCAGAGGGGGATTTGTAGCCACATGGGTGCCTTTAATGAGTTTTATTTGTTTTGTTTTATCCCCCTCCACCTCCTACTCACCTCCGTACACAGTGTAATGAAGAGGGAGGGGTAGTAGGGTTAAGAATCTGCCTTCTCCACACCTACATGGGGCTAATTATCCAACCCTCACGAGGATCATCTCACAGCCTCACATAGAGGAAGAGAGATTTCTCCTATTCTCTCCACACATAATTCTATATTAACCTCCTTCGTTAGTCTAAATTGGAGTGTGTCTGGATGGGGCTAATTTCACTTGGCATTTTGATACTATTCCCATCCACAGGATTCTACCAGCAACCAAGGAATTAGGGGTTAGGAGCAAAAGCATGTATGTTGCAATTTGGTGTCATGTGCTTACGCATTCAGAGGGTTTCACTTCTTAGCCAAATCAAAAACAATGTCACAGTCCAACTTGTGACGAGCATTTTGCTTGTTTTTTTTGGTAGTTTTGTCCAAAAGTCTCTGTTCATTTGGCCCCTGTTCAGTAACTTTATGTAAGCAATGTAACTTATTTTTAAGGAGAGACGAATTCGTTGTATGTGTATTGTCAAAAACACTCAACTAAAGGCATAAAAGCTTTTAGCATAAAAGCATAAAAGCCTTAGTGACAAGTACTTTAAAAAAATTTTTTTTTTTTACAGAAACCGCCCAAAGTTTTCTAAGCGTCACGTGTCACTCAAGGCGTATATGTTGGCTTTATGGCTCTGTGTGGGAGTGCAGGATCTTTAAAGCATTTTTATGTTTTTTTCAAAATGGTAGTGTTAGAAAAGACACTATAAGAGACAATGCAACATTCATAAGGTGGCTAAAAAGGTAAAGACCTTTATGACAAGAAGGTTGGTGGATTAATACCTGAACCATCAAGGATATATATGTACTTGAGTATCTTTTTTTCAAAACTTGGTAAAAACTTCTCTAACTTTTGTGTTAATGCTGCACTAAACTAAAACACACTCAGAATCTCTCCAGGGCTCAGAATTAAACTTTAATCCATCTGTCCCACTTCAGAGTAATTTCCACACTCTCAGAAGTCATAATCACAGACACAGACGTTGCCTGGAAAGTGTGTGTCCTTTCACAGTATCGGTCACAGCACTTCCTCCACACAATACACTCCCTATCTCTCTGTCGGACGGCAGGTCCCAGTCCATCTCCTCCTCATTAAGCATATGTCTCATTTTCCATTTCAGACAGGAGATAGCGTAGAAGTGCACACAAAAGCACTATTTTCAGGCCCTTCTGCTCATCTCGTCTGAAAGTCTAATGAGAGCGGATCAAATATAACTGACACCGAGGGGAGACAAAGGGAGACGTAGCCCTGGGTGAGAGATGAGGCGTAGAACAATGGACGTGAATGTGCCGTCGCTGCGGCGGTACGGAGCAGGACCACTGAATGCAGATGATTTTGTAATGAGGGATTAAGTGGTGGATTATGGGTCTTTATTAAGATGTTTCTGATCCTCATTAGGCTGAATCTCGTATCAGGGCATCGATTCCACACTCACTCGCTGGATTGGCCATTCTCTGGAGGAAGAAGAGAGAGAAAGAGTGAGAAAGAAAGATAGAAAGACATGTGCTTCTATAATCCACCTCTGAGGCCTGTAACCATAAGCATACATAACTATACTGTTGGAGATAGGCAGTGATTTATACATCATCTGTATATATGTATATTTAAAATTTTTTTATTAGGGCCCAAGCACTGCCTGGTGCAAGGACACTATTATTTTTCTTTATTTCTTTGTCCAAATAAATTGCATTTTTTGAGGGCCTAAACGGGCTAAACAACGTATGAAACTTGGCACACACATCACTTGTGGTGAAAAATTACATATTTTGATGGTTTTGTGTATGGGTGTGGCAAAATGGCTCGATAGCACCCCCTACAAAAGAGCCCAGTACATTTCACCTACATGTACAAAAACTGGAAGACTCATGAACAGGAAGTCAGCCATTTTGAATTTATTGTGCAGTTTTTACACTGTTTTTTTCCTGTTTCCAGGTGTTGTATTTTAACAAACTCCTCCTCAACCAATCTTGAGACCTTTGCGATGAAAAGTTATGAAAAGATTTCATCTGCATTGAACGGCTGATATTTTGTCATGAAAGAGGAAGTTGTTGTAACTTTAGTGTAAATGGTAAAATCTGAAACCGAGCACTGACCAGTGGACACTAACTGCTGAAGTTCAGAGAGTGAAATTCTTTCTCATTCTTGCTTGATACATGACCTCAAGTGCTCAGCAGTCCAGGGTCTGTTCCCTTAAATAGTACCCTTACCATGCCAGAGCATACACACACACACACACACACACACAGGCACACACACACACAGCCTCCCCCAGTTACCCTTTACAATGAAAGTAGGTCAGAGTTTCCACAAACCCACTGAGAAAACCACTGACATGAACAGCCAGTCAGTGTTTACTTGACTGAATTAAAACAGAACAATTTCATGGCATTTCATATTTAATCTTTTTTTTAATGTGTCAACTTTTCAGGTTTTCAGTGATCGACAAAGGGGTAGATGATGGCATAAAAACTCCAGTTCAGGTGGGAAATGCAGGTGGGAACACAATATTTCCTTCAGCTGGTCTGCCTGCTCTCCAGGGTCACCATCCACTGAGTGGAGCCTCACCAGGAAGATAAAATGATCAACACCAGAATGATTATGGTGTGTATACATCTCAGTACATGTGCAGATTCAGGCAGTATTGATCTTTTTTTCTCACTTTGATCTTGTTGAGTCAGCCTAAGTTCCTTCGTGTCAGTCTGAGGTGCAGAAGCTGATTTGCAGGTGCAGGTGCTGATTTTTAAGAAAGCCCAGAGACTCTGCTGCTCATCACATCACATCCTAACCAGCTCCAGGAGCTTGTCACCAGTGACTCTCTGCAGTTGCTCAGGTCCAGGCTACTACTGGACCTGACTACTACAGACAGACAGTCATATCATTTTAATGGACTAACTGGACTGAAAGTGATTAGATTCATCACCACAAGATTATTTCCTGCCATGTTCTTTGCTTTAGACATAACTTGAAATTCAATACAACTACCTTAAAACGCACTGTATAGAGTTGCAATTTTCAAAATACAATTTAATTTATTACCTGTCCATCAATTTACAACATAGATAGTGACACAACACTGTTCAACAAGGCAACATACTGTCCAAAAACACATAAGGTGACTATTATAGATTGTTTATCTTTTATAATCATTTTTCAGAGATTTGGCGGTAGATAAGTCAAGAATTCAGTTTCATACGATAGAAATTTGCTCAGTGGCATTTAGATTAGTGCAATCAATATTTAAATGTATTTAAATAGTCAATATATTTAAATAAAAGGACCAGTGTGTAGGATTTAGTGGCATTTAGCAGTGAGATTGCAGATTGCAACCAACTGAGTGCTGCTCGCCTCACCTTCCCCTTCCAAGTGTGTAATGCACAAGTCTATGGTATGATGTGTAGGTTATGTATGAGGTTGATTGCATTACACCCAATGATGTTTGGGTAAATAAAGTTTAAGTGAGAAAAGAATCAACTTGGCACCTTTTTGATAGTCTGAACAAAAAAAAAATTAAATGTAATATTATAAACCACATTAAAACACTACTCATTACAATTCTAACTGACTGAATGTGTTCACTTTTACTAAGTTGTAGATGACTGAAAATGAGCATGTGCTTTTGCCAAGAGATTGCAGAACAGAGATTGTTAAGTTGTTGATTTTTTATGAAAATTTGGGTGGAAAACTAGAATATGGAGTAAATAATTGAGTCAGAATCTGTCTACAACTTCTGTCTTTGTGAATTTTCTTTGAGTAACAGCTAACAACACAAGTCTGAAAGGCTCTGATTGGCGTAAACCATGTGAATGTGAGGAAAGACCCAAAAAAATGACTTCAACACAGCAGCAGCAGTTAAGTTATGACAGCTTTATTAAGTGCAAGGAGAGTCTAATAGCAGGAGTCGGTGATGCGCCTCATGCTCATGAACCTCATGCCACTGCCGCCCATGTTCATGAAGTTCCTGTACTCGCCGGGCCTGAAGTACATCATCCTGCCTCTGTAGTGGGGCTGCTCGTACATCAGCCAGTGGCCCTCCATCACGTTGCAGGACATGCAGTTGGACATGCGGTAACGGTCCATGATGTTGTCACAGTCGTCCATCAGCTCGTACATCTGACCACCGAAGTTCTCCCTCTCGTAGATCCTCATCCTGTAGGAGCCCCTGTGCTGTGGAGCAGAGGAGGAGGAGGAGGAGTGGGGTTAATTCATTTCTCATGCCCAGCAGCTCTATAAGGCCTGCTGTAAGAAATAATGATATATCATCCGCAGCAGATCGAGCCAGGTGTGAGATCTTACCATGGGGATCATGCGGCAGGACCTGATGCAGTCGCTCATGCCCATCATGCTCATGTAGTCGGCGTACTCGCCCCTCCTCATGAAGTACTGGTTGCCCATGTAGTTGGTGCGGTCGTACACCATGAAGCAGCCTCTCTCCACCCTGCAGGAGTGGCACCTGCTCAGGTAGGAGGACATGTCTGGGCAGTCACTCATGCACTCATAGGAACGACCCTGGAAGTTCCTCTCCTCGTAGAAGATGATCTGAGGGGGAGCAGGGGAGGGAGAAGCTTTGGTTAGCACATCAGAGGTACAATACAGGCACAGGACTCACATGTTAAAGATTAAAGGTAAAAATGTATATTTTATTAAAAGGAAATGGGAAAATGTTCAGTGCTGAAGCCAGCTTTTCTGGGGGGGTAATTCTGTGAAGGATACAGCTTGGATTTTACTAAGAAGTTTACATTCAGGGCTCCAACAGGTGCTGGAAATATAGGAATTTTCTACTGGGATAACGTTACATTAAGAGCTATTACTAGATAATATTAACATAGTAAAGATTTCATTGAAACTGAAGTTATTAACAGGCAGGTTATGTAGGATTGTAGGATATCTACGAGCTCCCCCTTTCACATAACACATAGTCATTTGATTCATTACTAAATTTGGCTATATTAGATGTAACCTATTACTGATAGATAAACTGCATAAGACATTAAAAAAACAGAGATGAGAGAACTTACCTTGCTCATCATGCTCATTCCAGTGGAGGTCATTTTGTCGGTCAGTGGGCTGCTACTGGAGCTGCTGCTGGAGCTGCTGGATCTGCTGCTGGTCTTGCACCAAACTGTACCCTACCTGGTTTAACCCTTTCCTTTTATACCTGGCCCACAGCCTGGCCCTTTTGTCTGAAAGTCCCGAGTCAGCAGCAATGCCATAGAAATGCACAGAATATGAGGGGATTGTCCACATTTCCAGGGGCCGGCGGGCTCAGAAATCCTTTCAGTGGCCATTTCTCGTACAGCGTGGGAGGTCGCAGAAGGGGTGAAAGGGTGAAAGGGCTGACAATCGGAGGTCACACCTATACACTGTTAATTCATTGTTACACGCACTGGGCCGTCAGCAACAATGTTTTTCCTGTTGTTTTTGGCTCCTGACATTTTGTACGTACTCTTTTCATAACCTTTCAGACCTACATGTTATACTTTTTGTTAAACCTGGAAAAAGAAGTAATAAATAATAAACAGCGAAACCTGTTTGTGAAATATATGTTTTTAGTGAGAAAAGAAATGGGGACTAAGGGACTTTGAGATTGATTGCAAATAAAACAGAAGTCAGAAATGATGTGACATTTCAATATGCATAAAAACATAAAAGATGGTTGTGGTGAGCGAAATGGAAATGAGATGAAAGTTTATTTTCAAAAATAAAATTTTTTTTTTAATCATGCTGCTTACGTACATCTCTTGACATTACTTAGCGGAGTATTATTAAATATAAAGATGTATTTTTTGCTAAAAAAGGCTACAATTTCCACATGTCACTATACCAGTAAACATTCTGAATACTAAAAAGTATGAATTATAAAATATATTATAAAATATAATTATTTAAAATTGATGAAATATTTCAGTGGATATTCAGGTTGTCACAGCTTGATTGGTGTAAGTTAATGAACAATGAACATTGTTGTCCATTGTCCATTCACTTACACAACAATAATTTAATGTGTATATGGATTGTACTTTCAATTTTTTTTGTTTTTTTTTTGTTTTACATAAACTCACACGAACATGACTCTAAATCTCCACAATGTCCCACCCACATATATACTAACAGAGGACCTTATTCACGAGGAGCAATTTTATCATAGTTAACTTAAACTGAACTTAAAGCTAAAACTAGATGTGAGTTAATTACAGTAGCTAGTTAACTGAAATGAATTTATTTATCATTTGAGGAAAAAACAAACGAAACAAACAAAACTTGCTGAACCAATACTGGGCACAAAACAACCTAAGATAAAATAAAAATATAGACTACGGGAAATAGCTTTAGTTTTAATCAATTGGTTAAATTTGTCAACACAACAAGCATGAGGGGGAATTATTACATATGTTTGAGAGAGGGATGTCTAATAGGGGTTACGAAATATTTCCATGCCAAGGCCCCATAAATGGCATTAGCTTATGGCTGGGGGCCTTTTGCAAGATGTCTTTAAAAAAAACAAACAGAGAAAGAATGTTTTTTCAGCCTCTGTGTTGTGCTTTTGTTTCAAGTGACACTGAAGATTAGATAGATTTAAATGCTTGTTTGAGAGGATCTGGATGCAGAGAACACATTTTGGGCACTCGTAGCCATTCTTATATGCGGCAGTAAATCCATATTTTATGTACCCTGCATCATATTTGTTTTTCCTCATTTTTAGCAGCTGAGCTTCTGTCAGCTCTTCAAAAAAACATGTCCATTTTTGGCAGGTAGTACTAAATTTCAGGAGCCGAGACAGCATAAGCAACACAGACATAAGATTGCAATATGTTATAGGATATATTGTTAGAAATTATATTTCTCTAAAATTAATTATAAGTCATAATGATGAGATTTTATTTATTTATTTTTAATTTTTGGGGGGGCATTTTGCTGAGGCCCCCTGTCATCTCCTGGAGGGACCCAATGGAGCCAGGGCCTCCACTTTGGAAATGACTCATCTACATGACTGTGAGTTAGTTCCCTTCACAAAGTACTGAGTTTGTATGGTAATAATACCTATTCTGAATTCCAAAATATTGACCCTGACAAATACCCACATATTGTAATAATAATAATAATAATAATAATAATAATAATAATAATATTACTATTATTATTATTATTGTTGTTGTTGTTGTTGTTGTTGTTGTTAATAATAATAATAATAATAATAATAATAATAATAATATTACTATTA
>JAJHUR010093412.1:0-25686 GCA_027495735.1 Lutjanus campechanus | reverse complement strand
AGAACTTTGGATTTATCGTCTTGTTTATTGTTCCTTTATAAAGTTTCCACAGTCAGGAGAACCCAGGACGCTCAGTTACAGAACCGTTAAAGAAAAGTGACACTAAAACTTTAAAAACTTCTAGTTTGTGTTCAAGTTGTTTCCTTTTTTATTCTTTCCTCCTTTTCTTCTTTCTTCAGTCTCGTAAAGAAGAAACAAAATATTTTTTAAAAGTTTTCTTTCAACTTAAACAAACATTTTGAATCATGATCCATTAACTCTGGAGTGATGAGGAGCAGATGGTTCTACGCACAGCGGCGTGTCAGCACGTTCTTCAGTAAGACGAGGTTCTATAAAGCTGTCAGGTTCTCGTTGTTGTTTGTGTGTATTTACCTTCGTCTCTGTGTGTTTTTGCAGGTTGTTTTAAAGATGACCGCATCGTGTTCTGGACCTGGATGTTCTCCACGTACTTCATGGAGAAGTGGGCTCCTCGACAGGACGACATGCTGTTCTACGTCCGCAGGAAACTCGCCTACGTCAGCGCAGAGAACAGCGAGGGCAAAAAGGTGACGAGCAGCGAATTATTTAGGATTTATTTAGTTCATCAACAATTCATTAACAAAGTAATCACTGAAAAAAAAAAGAGTTTAGTTTAGATGGACACTATATTCAGAATATTTTTACCACTTTACTGCTAACTAACACAGGACAAATCTCTCTCTCTCCAAACCAACCAAACTCCACTGACAAAATCAGTGATTCTTACCTCATAGAACACAGGAGCTGCTGGTCTGTCGCTGCCACAATGATGAACTAAAAGGTTAGTCTGGAAACTGGTGAACATTTTAAAAACACCAAAAATCACAGAATAACACAAACAAACTAACAGATGGAGGCAGCAGCAGATCAACAGCTGCTGTGTTCTGTGAAGTAAAATGGCTGTTTTTGTCAGTGGAGTTTGGTTGGTTTGAAGAAAGTGATATTTGTCTGATATAAAGGCAGATAAAATGACTGTTTAGTTCTCAAAACAGAGAAGGACAAAAGTTTTGACGTCTCTCTGTAACAGAAAATATCAACATTTATAAAACCTGATATTTACAGATGATTTTATGGACGAGGAAGAGAGACAAAGAAAAAAGCAATACATGATATAAAACTATGACAGACATAAGGAGGAAATAATTTTTAAAAAGAGAGGCTGGGTGAATAAAAATCAAGTCAATTAAACAGAAAATAAATTAGTTTTCTGACAATTAAAATGCTTTAAAAGTAGAAACATTAAATGTAAAAAGTGTCTGACTGTGATAAGGTTCAGTGAAGTGAACACGATGCTCTGCTCTCTCCTCCCTCCTCGTCTCTTCATAATTACATTTTGTCTGGACAGACCCTGTCTGCCTTTTGTAGTTTGTCCTACATCCCCCCCTCCGTCCCTGGTTGCCGTGGTTACGCGTCATTGTTCTGCGTCCAGGTCGAGTTAGCAGCTCCCATCATCTCCGTCTGTGTTTCATCGTTCAGAGACGCCAAAGACTCGACCTGCAGCAGAGACACTTCAGACTTTATTATACTTTTTACTCCATTACATGTGTCTGACAGCTTTAGTTACTAGTTACTTTTTTCTCCAGCTGTGTTGAATATTTGTGATAAACTGAAGGATGAAATGTTGAGAAGATTCTTTCTTCAGTAAAATAAACCCTTTAAAACTCCTCTTGAATTTACTGGAAAACAAAACGTTTTAGATAATTTTAAATAGAAACAAAATGTTGTCTAAAAAATAAATTGTTAGAGATAATTAACAAAGTGTCCTACATTAATAACAAAGTGTTCTCAATAAACATCTGCCAAATAATAAAGAAAAAAAAGTTTTAGAAACCCTAAAAAACTGTTTAAAAAATTATAGAGTAAATTCTTTCAAATGAAAGTAAAGATGGTAAAACGGTAAAATTTTAATATTTTCAAGTAAAACTGTTTTAAATACAGTTTTTTTTTTTTTGAGTTTCTAAAACTCACAAGATTCAAGTTAATCTAAAGAAGAAAAGTTAATTATCTCAACTAAAGATTAAAGGTCAACAAAACTTTTTAAAGTTTATTTGAAAACTTCAGAGTTTGAGTTTGTCTCAAAAGTTAAAAATCTATCGCAGTACGTTGTCTTGAAATTTTTAGTCGTCTATACTATTTTTTTTTACAGTGTTAAATGATTCTTAAATTTGCCAACTGTAAAAATATGTAGCTTGTACACTAAATTTTTAAAAAGTTTTAATATTTTGTCAACTAAAATGTGCATCTTTGCCCACGTTTGTGGCTCGGCGCCTTTTTCTCTGAATTCTGACGGTGACTCGTCTTCTTCAGAAGCTGCGAACGTTAAATTTAAAGAAACGTTTTCAGGGAAACAAGAGAATTTAATTGTTCTTTTGGCCTAAAATGTCTCTTTTGATCCTGAAGGCTGTAGATCTCCATCACAAACACACAAACTGCTCTGCAGGTTTATCAGCAGGACGCCTTCGCTGATTTTCTAAATATTGTGTCTCACTGGAGAAAAACCTGCATCTTCTCCTTCAGTTCCGTCTTTTGTCTCTCACAGTCCGTCAGTCCTGTTCCTCGGTCTCTGCAGTCTGTATGAAGTATCGGTGGTTGTTGTCTGTAGCGTCTGTGGTGAACGTTCAGCTGCGTCTCCTTCACATCTTTATTTAAACAGACCTGATGAAGCTTCACGTCGGCCGCTCGCTCGCTCAGTCGGTCTGCAGGGAGATACAAGGTCTCCACATGCCAGGATTCATATCACTCACAAGCCATTTAGAGCACAGGAATGGTTGCCGTGGTTACACTGTGAGTGTGTGTGTGTGTGTGTGTGTGAGGGAAATACCCCCGTATGGAGGAAACTGATTGTCTCAAACAACAATGACTCAACGCGCAGCAGGAAAACACCAAACATTTATTTAATGTTCATTGTTTAGTTTAGTTTTTAAACGAAACTCTCTGATTTTCTGTCTTCAGACATTTAAAGGTTGTTGAAAATGTTTCACTGAAGTTTAAACTGTCAACAGGAAAACTGGCAGAGAAAATCTGCTGATTGTGCAAAAACAAAAAGAGAGAAAACCGAAGCCTGGTTTGATTCCACGTGATGTTTGACCTTCTGGACGGTTGCACTTCCTCCGCTGTCCTGACCACATTTACACTGTTCTCCATTCTGCAGCACACGCTGGATATCAACCTTTAACTGACAATATGGACGTTATTGATCAAACATATTGAAAATCAACAGCAGCTGATCAAAGATCTGCACAATCAACACGAAGCATAAACCATAAAAACACAGAAACAGAAAAAATCCAAACTCAGGTGGTTTGTTTGGTCGTGAGAGGGTTAAAATACCTCTCATATTAACAATAAAACACTATATTATCAAATTAAAATAGTGCATTCATTATTTAAACACATTTTATAATATTTAAATAAGGTTTTGTGAAATGAAAAAATACACATTTTATATTTTGTGCACACAAAACTGATGAAACTGAGACTGAAATTATTATATTTTTTAAAAATCTAATAAAAAGAGAGTAATTTATATATAAACATAAATACATAAATAAATAAATAAAATGTGAAAATAAATGAAATAAGTTATTTATCTTTATATTTCCACATTTGTTTTCTTATTCCTTTACAGATTTATTATTTATGGCACTTCTGTGACTCCATACAGGTTGTGTATCCAAACATACGATGTCGTGAATGTTATTTACATTAAATAAACTTCGTCCCAAAGCAGTGATCGTCCACTCAGATCATATAAACTGATGTGTGTTTTCTAAATCATAAAGAAGAAGAACGACTGAGTGACGCTGCTGCACAGAGATTCACCTGCATATTTCATTTTCTCTCACTGTTGTCATGGCGACAAATCAATAAAGATAGATTGTTGTCACATAAAGGTCTCCGGGACGTCTCTGCTCTCGTCTGATGTCAAACTGATGTGACAGCAGGTCTCCGGAGTCGCGGTTCCTCTACACCTGAACTGACGCTGACCTGTATCTGGTTCTGTTGGGTTCCAGGTGGAGGTGGAGGTTTACAGGAGAGACTCCAAGAAGCTGCCCGGCCTCGGCGACCCCGACATCGACTGGGAGGAGAGCGTCTACCTGAACCTCATCCTGCAGAAGGTGAGCACCACTCGAGCTTTAACTGCACTAATGTAATAACATCTCAACAGATATCTCATATTAATTCATGACAAATCTGGTGAGTAAAGGCTGCATTTTAACCCGGAGGCCCTCATAATAACAGAATATGACTTCAGCTTCAAATTTCATCTAAGTTCCCATGAAGTCAAACTCGACGTTTTAATGTTTTTATTACATCTGAATTGTACTTTGTGTCGCCTAAACCTCAGTTTCTGCTGTACAGAATCACAGAAAAGTCATCTTGAAGGTGTTCTCAGGTGATCTTAATGGTCTTTTAATGTTCCTAGAAAACGTTAAAAACCTGTTGATGGCTCATCCTGCACTCGGGGGCATCAACTTTACATTCAGTGAGACACTTTCTCACTTTCTTTTTCATGGCGCTGTCAGAGCCGAGTGTTTCTTGGGGCCTTTCTGCACAAAAACGCAACTTTATTCACTGATTTAGTTGAAACTGGAACATATCGTAGGTATGAAATGTTTTCTAGTTTCCCCTCTGATGTCCCCCAGCTGCTCAGCTACAACTTCTGGTGATCTACACGGTTTCCTGATGGACTCATAGCTTCACTTGTTGCTAAAATAGCTAACTGCTAACTACAGTGACCAGGCTCAGCAGCCTCCCAGCAAACACAGCCTGAACACGGCCTCAGAGACCAGCAGGGAGTCCAGCACTGACGTCTTTTTGAGGTCGTAACGCACATTTAGCGCTACTGACGACTGTAAACACCAATCAATATCCGCAATAACTCCGTCCCTGGCTGCCCGCTAACTTCTTCATGGGAATTATAAATGGATTAAAATTTTATTTTCAACTAATCATGCAAGACTTATAATATATTGTCATTTATCACAACCTTTTAGTTTAAGAGGGGATTGTTTCAAGGTGCCCTATAAGTCCCCTTCTTTTTGCAATAAGTATTGAACCCTCGAACAAATGATGTGATTGAGTATTGATGAGTTTTTTTCTCAGAATATTGCCCCTCTCCCCCAGTACAGTTGCTGTAATATGCCTTCTAATTACGAAATATGCAATCTACACGTCCAAAATACTACTGGGCGGTATAACATGAACTTTAAAGACTAAAAAGACCAGAAAAGGGAGTAATAAGATATCAGATAGAGATAAAGACGAGTAAAGAATAGAAAATTATATAGAAAAGTTTTGTGATGTTTGTACACTGATGCCCACAATAACATAAAAACTCTACTGTCTTCTAGTTGGACTATGTGGTGACGTGTGCCGTCTGCACGCGCTCAGACGCAGGAGATATCCACATCCACAAGAAGAAATGTCAGGTAAGAAACTCCACAGGTGAGCAGGAGCAGCTCTCACTCTGTCATTAACCTGGAGCAGCTCTCACCTTGATCAGGAACGTTTATCACGGCGTACGTTTATGTAGATGTTGATGTTTATTCATCCCGTCCGTGATGTTTCACAGGAAGTTGTTTATCTCTCACAGGAAGTGTTCGCGTCTCCTAGCAAACACGCCATGGACAGCAAAGGGGAGGAGTCCAAGATGAGCTATCCGAACATCTTCTTCATGATCGACAACTTTGAGGAGGTAACTTTTGTCTGATCAAACTCAGTTACTCACTACTTTAACTTACTTTAACACAATATGAGCCACAGTTCAGCCTGTGAAATAAGTCAAAAGTCAAAAATGTCGCCTCTTCTTCTGTGATAAATCTGTCAAACCAGGAGGCACAGATGTAGGTAAAACACCTCTTATGACCACAGTTCAAATAATGTGAATACTTCTCCCACTGCTGGTATTTTCTGGACATTTGAAGAGGCCAACTTATCCTGAAAATGTGGGGAAAAAAACACTCCAGAGATCAAATAATTCAATGTGATTAATGAAGCCTTTAATCTGTGCAGCAGCTGACGGCGTCTCCTGGTTGGTGAGCAGGACCAGTTGATGCTGCTGGTTTAATGAAGTGTGACTTGATGCATTTTCACTCCATTTAAAAACCAGCTCCTGCATTAACGTCGTGTTTTATAGGCCGACTGGAAGGAAAAACACCAGATCAGAGATTTTGCTGCTGGGAGGAAATCAATGAGTGTTTTTTTGTTTGGTGTTCAGAAGCCAGAAAAAAACTGCTTACTGTGAACTCAAGTGAACACGCCAACAGTCAGTCACAGCCAAAGATCCTCACAAACACTAACTTTAGTGTTGTTGTTTGAAAGAGTGAATGAAGATCTTTGCAGGGAAAATGACATGATAATATTTGTGCAGGTGTTCAGCGACATGACGGTGGGCGAGGGGGAGATGGTGTGCGTGGAGCTGGTGGCGAGCGACAAGAGCAACACCTTCCAGGGCGTCATCTTCCAGGGCTCGATCCGCTACGAGGCCCTAAAGAAGGTCTACGACAACCGGGTGAGAAGAAGCTGCAGCCTCTGAATGCTAACACGCTAACCGTGATCATGTAAACTCTGTGATGTTGGCTGTGCTTGCAGTTATTTTTAAAAGCTGTTATCTTGACATCATGAGTTAATTAGTTTGTTATCTTGAAAAAGTGAGACAATCAGTCTGTTATCAGGAGGAAACTGAAGGTAATTTCCTTTTATTACTTTAATCTTTATCTGTTCATGTGGTTTGCTGAGCTGTTGAAAGACAAATACTGCTGTTAGCAAACCAGAACACTAACCTGTTAGGCTACACTGCAGAAAATCATTTCCTTCTGATATTGTGATTTGATTTTGTCTATTTTTTTCTCAGGATACCAAGAACGAGCTTTTATCTCCATGTAACAACTAAAAGAAATTTTTTAAAAGGAAGTTCTCAGCTTCTGTAGTTTATCAGGTGTATTTATCATGTTTACAGTCTTGCTAACGCTAAATCATAGATTATGTTTGTGTCCCAAAGGTCAAGAATTAAGTTTTATGCTCAAATTCATCACGTTTGGTTATTTAACAAGCTAATATGTCTAATATGTTAAACATTAGCATGTTAAGTGTACAAACATGCTAACATTAGCTTCATACTGCTACATGCAGGTCAAAACCTTTTTTTTTTGGTTATTTAGTTTTAAGTGTTTTTTAATGAAGTATTTTATCGTAGTTTACAATAATTCACCCTTTTGTATTTATAATTAAACAGAATAAATACAAAAAAAACAAACATGATACCATAAAGCTAATGCTGCTAAATGATGCCGTCACACATCACGTTAACTTGCTAACCAAGTAGCATGTTATGATGCTAACGTGGCAAAATCACATTCGCTAACTATGTATGCTAACATACTAACATGTGAATATACTACTGTTAGCATGTTGGCCTGTGAATGCTAGTTACTGATGAAGCATTCGTGTGCTCCTCAGATGATTCCATTTTCTTAGTGGGGTTGAATTTTTAATTATAGACGCTACAAAGAAAATGTGTCGTGTTTTATTGTCCTGGATGTTTAAACAACACTTTGATAATTGTTTCCCTGAATAAAACCACTAAAATCTGTCTTTATCTGACTTGTTATCAGGGTTAATGCTAATAAATGTATTTTCTAGTTTGACTTATCTGAAAGCTCTATTCTGTGTTCGACTAATAATGACAATGGTCATTAAAGTTAAGTACAGATTTAAAATATACAATTTTAACTGTACACAGTATTTTTAACCATCAACCAGCAGTTTTTAAGACCATCTTTGACTCCGTCGTGTTTGTCCTGTAGGTGAGCGTTGCAGCTAAAATGGCCCAGCGGATGTCTTTCGGCTTCTACAAGTACAACAACATGGAGTTTGTGAGGATGAAGGGTCCTCAGGGCAAAGGTCACGCCGAGATGGCCGTCAGCAGGGTGCCAACAGGTGACACCTCCCCCTGCGGCACCGAGGAGGACCAGGTGTCACCCATGCACGAGAGGGTGAGGAAAACAAACTCACACATACACAAACACCACGCAGCCTGAATGCCAAACTTTTATTTGTAACAGAGTATTTCTACACTGTAGTATTACTGCAGCTGGTGTACCTCAGGGCTCGAGCCTCGGTCCTCTCTTCTTTATGCTAAACACTGAAGATCTGCTATGTTCAAAAGTATGCAGATGATGCAGTAATATGTATGAATATAAGATAAGATATTCCTTTATTAGTCCCACAGTGGGGAAATTTCCAAATATATATACATAAATATATATATATGTGCACACACACATATGTACTTTTAGAGTTGCACAGCTTATACACGCTGTACAGTATCAGAAACAGGCTGTGATAATTAAAAACAGGAAGTATGAAATTTTGTCAGAAATTGGGAGAAATACAGGAGAATTGTGATTTCAGGAGGAAATACGGAGAAGACGATGAAAATCTGGAGGGTTGGCAAGTATGTGAATATGCAGTTTGTGATTAATAACCTTTATGACTTGATCCGAAGTATTTAACTACTGAGAAAGATACTCAGTTCTGAATGTAGTTAAACTACAACCCAACTACTTCACATGGTAGTTAAAGTAGTAATCAGATTACATGTAGCTAAGTACACCCCAGCACCAAACTAAAAGTTTAGTATCAATCCAGCATTAAGAGCTACTGGTGCTTATACTTCAAAACCATGTAGCACTAAAATTAAAAGTAATCAAGAACCAAAAACATTCTGAAATTATAAAAACTGTGAAAATCATTAAATCTGACTTTGGGTCAAAGTTTTTTCCAAAAAGTTTTTGATAATTTTGTTTGAAATTTCAATCATGCATCACAATATAAAAATGTATCCAGCAACAATCACAGTTTGGATATTTCAACATTTATCAGAATGTCTTCAGGGTTTTGGATCATTGATCCGTTGGAACAAAGACATTGAATCCATTTAAGTTTGTTTGTTGTCCAGTTTTAGTCCCTGAAGTTTGTAGATTAACAAATTTTATGACTAAAGTTTTAAAGTTTTCTATAAAATCAAACTGAGGTGGTATTTAAAGGTTTCATAAATCTCCAGTCTGGTTTTCTACAGCCTGAATTCTCAATTCAGAAACTCCACACTTCCCATTTGTTAGTTTATTAGGTGTTTTTCAAACCGAGGTACGGGGAGTTTGACTTCACTTCCTCCTGTTTGTCTGCGGCCGCCGAGAAACTGAACAGAAAACCCCCGAAAAACTTTGAGCTGCGAGTCGTCGACTGTAGAGCTTCAACGAGCTCCGTACAAAGACGTGAAATCAGGTCAGGATCAATAATAGATGCTGCTGGACTGGAGCATAAATCATTGAACAGTTTGTCCTCCAGATGTGTCTCACAGTCGTCTGATGGATTCTCAGAGGTCAACATCAAATGACACTTTGATTTATTTTTCTGTATGTCTTCATATTTACTAACACTGAGACTCAGAACGAGGATGAAGAGAAAACCGGCAGCTGAGAATTTAAAAACTAGAGAGTAGAGCTGAAACAATTAGCAGATTAATCAATTAGTTGATTGGTAGACAGTTAATCAGCAGCTATTTTGATAATTGACAACTGATTTAAATAATGTTTTCACCAAATATGACAAACCTGAAGCTGTGAGACAAATTTACCGGAGTAAAAAGTAAAACATTTGTCTCTGAGACGTAGCGGCGTGTCTCTAAGTCCTCCTCTGTCCTCCTCCAGGTGACGTCCTTCAGCACACCTCCGACTCCAGAGAGGAACCGTCCCTCCTTCTTCTCTCCGTCTCTGAGACGTAAAGTTCCCCGAAACCGGATCGCAGAGATGAAGAAGTCTCACTCCGCCAACGACAGCGAGGAATTCTTCAGGGAGGAGGAAGACGAAGGTATGAACCGGTTCTCTGAAGATTCTCAGCTTCATTCTGACGTTTAATCTCAAACGATGGTTTTATTTTGAAAATTCTGGCTCTGAATTGAAGGTTCCTGACTTTATTTTGAAAACCCTGACTTTAAGTTCCATGTTAAAGTCCTTCACGTCGTCCTTCCTGGTGTTTGTGGACGATTTAAATGTTAATGAAACATCTGATGTTTCAGATCTTCACACCGCCACCAACCTGCGCTCTCGCTCGCTGTCGGGGACCGGGCGCTCTCTGGTCGGCTCCTGGCTCAAACTGAACCGGACTGAAGATTACTTCCTGCTCTACTCACACCTGACCTACGTCACCCTACCGCTGCACCGCATCACTACAGGTCAGAGGTCACAGACACACACACACGAGGTTCAGCCAACTAACATCAAACGCATCTCTGGAACCTTCGTAAGACTGAAGAAGTTCTGACGAAACTGAAGCTTATATGTGAATATTTTCTGGATCCAACAACAAATCAATTAGTGGAGAAAATAATCGACAGATTGATCGATAACGAACCTAATCCTTTGGACCTGTGTTTCAACTGACAAGATCTGGTCTGCTTATCACCTTAGAGGCAACAGTTAACTGAAGCTTTGTACAGGAGTAAAATACTGATAAATACTAGTATTTCTGGTGCTGACTAGTGACGGCGGCGATGTTTAATCCTGTCGTGGACTAATCGTGCACATCCCTCATCACGACAGGGTTTTTAGTGACATCGTGCTGATCACAGCTCAGGTATAAAATGCCACTGAACCGAGTTTCTGAAAATCTGAGGCATGTTGTGGCCTGATAGAGGAGATTTATTGTGGCACTGAACTAAACAAAAGAAGAGGAACAAATAAAAACCTGCTTCCCAGCTGGTGTAAACAGACTAAATGATGGTTTTACTTTGTGTTTTTGTCTCAGACATCCTGGAGGTGAGGCAGAAGCCCATCCTGATGACATAGCAGGTCAGCTGAGATCAGAGTGACTCCCCTCAGAGCATCACTACCAAGTGCCTCCTGCATCAGGCCACTGAGACAACAGCAGCGCCCCCCGGTGTCCAAACATCTGCTTCACCCGGAGACCGGTCAGAGGAGACGACTCAAAACAAACCAGCCATTCGAGAAGTGCCTCTTCTTCTTTTCAGTTCCCGCTGCGCTGTGTCCGAGGTCGTCTCCGCGGCGTCGGGATCACATGACCTCGGTGTGAAAAGGCATTGGCTGAACTCTGAACCAGGAAGGAGACGGAGGTGAAGAATGTGTGTTTGTTTTTTTTCTCCTGTAAATATCCTGCTGCTTTACTCACTGAGACGCCTCGACTGAAGGTTCTGCTTTTAACGACACGTTCTGTTTTCTGTGGAACTCGTGGTTTATTTTTTCTATTATATCTACGATGACCTGACAGGATTCACGCGACGTGAAAAGTGTTTTTGTTCGTAGACGGCTTCACTCCTATAAGCAGACGAGGTCACAGCGGTCACATCACCTCCGACAAATATTTTTATTGATCAACTACAAGATATTTTTCTTAATTACTCATTTAGTCTCTGAAATATAAAAAAAACATCACAACTTTGATTATTTTTGTCAGAAAAATGTTCCTTTAGTGCTCGAGTACCAACGATGAGAAGCACATGTGAGAACCTGTAACCAGCAGTTATTTTAATTCTACTTTGACGTTTTTGTGATAATCAGATTTATTCTTTTTCTCAGCTAACTGACAAATTAATTAAAGTTTTCTAAATCTTTCAAACAGTCTGAGAGTGAAGGAGCGTCACCGTAAACTGGATTTAATCACCTTCACCAAACATTCACAGCAGCGGTTATACTTGAATAAATAAATAAAAGTGAAAAGTTACCTGGTAAAACTTGGTTATTTTACTTGAAAAATATGACAAACAAATACTTGATTGGTGATTAAACAAAATACTGAAATAAAATCCTAATTTTGCAGGAAGAAAAGCACCACTTTATTCTCATAATAAATTATTTCTCAAATTCTCAGTTTACTGCAGAAGCCCTGAAAATAAATTCAGTTGATCCAAACTGTTTTCTCTCTTCTGTTTATGACTTAAAGGGATAGTTTGGGCATTTTTAAGTCGGGTACGAGAACAGGAACCCACTTATATGAAGGTAAATATTGTTCACTCATAAACCAACCAAACTCCATTAAAAACAAACAGCCATTTTACCTCTCAGAACACAGGAGCTGCTGCTCCATCTGTGACTCCAAACTACCATCTGAAAACACAGAAGTCACAATAACACAAACTAACAGATGGAGGCAACAGTAGAACAGTAACTCCTGTGTTCTGTGAGCTAAAATGACTGATTCTGTCAGTGGAGTCTGGTTAGTTCAGAGAGATGATATGTATCTAACAGTGGGTTCATGTCAGAAAAGTCTGACAGATAAAGTGGTGAAAATAATCTAAATATAACGTCACTTAAACTGACATTGATCTACTGAAGGTAACACATCATACAGACACTTAAAATGATCCAAACTATCATTTTAAAACTCACCTGGAGGAAAACATGAACATGAAGCAGTGGTGCACTTCAGCCTCCTGTGGCCAAAATGAGCATTACAACAACAATCACAGACTAAAGAAAGAAAACAGTTTGGATCAGATTTAGAAAACTGATCACCAGAGTTTTACTTCAGTAATATTATGAGTTACGACTTTAATCCTCCAAATATTCAAACCTGCACTTCAATAAATGATAATCAGATTATTTTAAATGTTTTCAAACGTTCAGTAAATGAAGGTGAATCACAGTAACAGAATAAGAAATGAATGCAGCTTTATTCTGAAGAAGACAAGAAGTCTGAGCAGCTTCAGATCAGGTTTCACATGTTTGACTCATGAAAACTTTTATTAGACTTAATTCAGTCTAATCTGAAGTCCTGACGTTCAGATATTAAATATAATGTTCAGTTTGTTATTTTTGTTTGTTCACTTCTGATGATTTTTTGAATTTAAAAACCACTGAACACAAACTGATGATGGAGGTGACCGAGCTGATCTGCTGCGTGATGATTCGTCCCGTCGTCGACTTTTCACCAACACGTTAAAACAAAAACAATAAGAAAAAAAAATCACAATAATCCAGCTTTGACTTTTTACTGGCTTTTTCTTTAAAAACTGCGACTCACAAACTGGAAGTGACTTGAAAAACTGCTGAAGAAACAACGTGAAGATGATTTTAAAGGGAAAACTGGAATAAAAATCCCACAAAAACTGACTGGAGACGTTGGAGACGGAGGCGGAGCTGATGTGGACGCAGGACGACACACATGTTTGTTGGTGTTTAACGTTTTTCTCCCCGTGTGCTCCTGAAGCCTTAAATCTGTCTGTTTCTTCTTCTTTCTCTTCACCTGTAAAACTTTAGATTCTGTCAGAAAACAACCAGCCGAGGCTTCCAAAGATCATTTTTATTCTTAATCTGCAGAGACGTCGGAGCTCAGAGACGCCACCATCAGGCCACCTGATCAAACTGTAAAATATCAAAACGATTAACAACAAAACGTCGTCACAAGTTCCCAAAGTCTTTAAAGATGTGATTTATCTTCTAACAGAATCTGATCCATCTATAATCAATGTTTATGATCCAAAACTTCGACTTTATTCTCAGTTCAGTTAAAAATTCATGAATTATTTCTCAATATTTGATTCTGTTGTTAAAAAATGATGAATTTTGCGACTGAGGGGAAAAAGTCGTAATTTAAAAAGAATAAACTTGTGATTTTTAGGAAGAGACGATGTGACAAAATGAATTTGACTGGAAAAAAAATCTGTTTCACTTTTGTTAGATTTCTGAAACAAATTCTGACTTTTTTTTTCCTCAAACCATCCTGATAAAGTTTCTCTGATATTCACAGTTTTATCATTGCAGACGTATTTTACATCAGCTTTTATTAACTCCGCCCCATTTTGAATTCTGTGCCTGTTCTCTAGATGTTCTCTAGATGTTCTCTAGATGTTCTCACAGTTTTGGGAAGTTGTGACGAGCAGTTTTCACTGTTTTTGGACACTAAATAATCTGTAAAAATGAGTCATGAAACTTAAATTATTAATAATCAGAGCTGGATTTGAATCAATAGAGAAGCTCAGCTTCATCTTTACTGTCGTTCTTTAAGATTCAGCAACGTCAGATTAATATTAAATGAATCATGGAAACACTTTTGTACTGAAGCCCAGAAATCTCGAGATAACGAGATAAATGAACCGGAGAAAACAAGTGATAATTAAATATTTTACTTGTTGATCTTCAGATAACGACAGTAAAGAAAAGAAAATGAAATCTGGTCGTTTGTGGCTCCTGAACTTTTTCCTCAGTAAGAAAAACAATAAATAAATAAAACTGAGATGAAGCACAGTTCAGGATGCAGCTATTATTAAATACCCTGATTATTATTGATTATTCTATATAAAAGTCCATTAATAGTGAAAATCACCAGAATAAGAATGAAAACTCAGAAACTTCTGATCTGATTGAAGGTTTCAGTGTCTCGCTCATGAAGAGAATATTTGATCTGAAACAGAATCAAGGCTCAGATTCTGAAGTCAGTCAGCTGTTGTTGTTATTATTGATCGGTTATTATCAGTGATTGATTTGCACTCAGAGATACAGAAGGCCATTTCCAACAACGTGATGAAAATAAAACATCATAACGAGAAACTTTCTCAAAATAGTGACTGAATATCTAAAAAAAAAGACTTAATATTGCAAAAATAATGAGTTTGTATCACAAAATAATGACATAAAGGTATTAATCTGAGATATTAATTGGTTACTTTGATAAAGTTTCTGGTTATAATGAGCGACAGGATCTATTTCTTCTGATTGGATCACGTTGGCGGTCGTGGTCGTCCGTACGAGACGACGCCGTCCTCGATCAAAGTCCACAGTGTTTCTCTCTGTGTCGTATTTAATCAGTCAAATTCTCCACAGGGCAACTTTTTGTTTGTTTGTTTGTTTGTTTGTTTGTCTCAGTTGGACGAGTCGGTCGCAGCTCGTCTCTTCTTCAGTGTTACTGACGATGACGATGATGATGATGATGTAGTTTATAGTTCCTCCAGCTGAATGTATCCACGCTGATCAATAACTGCTTTAACTGAGAACCTTTGATACGAGCGGAGCGACAGTTTGCACTGTAAAACGCTTTTAGAACCTTTTTCAAACTGTTTGTTAAAAACTGTTTTTGTGTTTTTTCGTCAGTTTAACGCTCGTCACAGCTTTTCTACACACACACACTTAATGTGCATGTTTTCAGTCGTCACACTTCTGTTGCTTAGTTTCAAACTGTGTGAACATTTTCCTGTATTTATTTATTGAAATACACATTACCAGAAAAAAACTAAAACAACAAAGTTTGTGTTTTTGTTTGTTTGTTTTCTGTTTCAAAGTAAAAGTCCTAAAATTCTGCTTAAGAACAACAACATCAAAATATACCTAAAGTTAAAAAATATATATATATTTTTACTTTTTTTAAATTAATTTCTGTATATACTTTTATATTTTTATTTTTCCCCAGTTAATTATGACATATAATCTATAACACAGGGGGAAGAATAAGGTAAAATAAAGGGATACATTATGTCAAATACACCTTTAAGTTGAATATTTGGGAAAATATTGCAAATTATTAGTTAGAAATCCAACTATGTCTATTTACAGTATTATTATGTATGAACAAAATTTATATTTATGCTACATATTAACATGGTGTTTTTAATTTGTTAAAACTGTTGAGATGATTTGATTTTAAACTTTCAAACCTCAACAACCAAACCAGGAAAATCTTTGATGCTAAAAGTAAAAATAAAAATAATGAAGAGTAAATTTGATTTATTTGACATTTCTGCTCATTTACTTCTGTAAATACACTTTTATATATTCAAAAATGACATTTATTTTCTTGAGCAGATACATGTATCTAATTCATTAACGTATAAAATATTTATGCTACATTAGCATAGTCTTGTTTTGAATGTGTGAAAAACTGATATTTAGATCTAAAATTCAGATGATTTGATTTGAGTTTTTAAGGAGCAGCTGAAACTCTGCTGAAGGACAGTTTGGGGATTTTTAAAACAAACCCAGGACGTGAATCTTTCATCTTAAACTGAGCAGAAAAGAGAAGAAAACAAAGAGCAGCAGTCTTGGTGGTTTGTTTCCTTTTATTCCCCAATAAATGTCTTTACAAATGTTCTCAGACGATGACAGCATGCCTCATCTCAAGGCCGAACCGAAGGCCACACAAAGGACACTTGGAAAACAACAGAGTCCATGTTTACAGACAATAAAAAGAAGAAGAAGAAGAACTGGTCTGATTCACGCTCGACGACTTTCACACCGTTTTCTGAAGCTCTTCAGGGGGAAACATTCACACCGGGGTCAAATCAGTGAAGAGTACAAATCCTGCCGACACAATAAATAGATTCCAGAGCGAAAAAAACGCACTCCGCAGACGCACTAAATCCTCGACACGCTCGATAAAAAAAAGAAGAAAAAAAATTAACTGTTACTGCAAATATTTAATTTGTAAAACCAAATCGACTGGACCTTTATTTGGAGGTTTCCCCAAAACTTTCAGTCACTCGACGACCAAATTAAAAACAGTGAAATGAAACATGATGAGAGACGTGGTTCACTTCCTCTAATAAAAACAGCAGCAGCAGCGGTGGCGGCAGCGGCGGCGGACCGGAGGAATGTAGCCGAGTCAAAGAGCGACGACGACAACAACCTGCTTCTGATATTTGTGATCAGGAATCAACACAAATATTATTTCACAGTATGACGACCAATTTATTGTGGGAAACTGAGGGGAACGCGTTACGTACAGCTGTGAGAGTGTGTGTTGGTGTTTGTGTGGGTAAAACCGGCGTGATGACGTTGACGAGTCTGGAGGGTCTGAGGAGGAAGAGGAGGAGGAGGAGGAGGAGGAGGGAGAGGAGGAGGAGGAGGATGACCAGGTCAAAGCGTCTAAAAGCTCCGGGCGGGTTCAGCCCTTCTTCTCCTCCAGCGTCTTGTGCAGCTCGTCGGCGTCCTCGGCCGTCTTGACCCGGACGAGCAGCGGGACGGGGCTGCTGCGGTTCTTGTCGTCCACCGGCGGGTTCGGGACGCACACGATCATCACGTTGTTCTTCCCCACCCGGGTGCACGGCATGGACGACGGAACCATGATGTTCAGCAGGATGTTTCCTGACGAGGAGGAGAGACGACCACGGTTATCAATCAGGCTGATCAATTACTTCAAATTCAACTGCTGTGATCAGAAAATAATCTGCATCAAGTTATCAGCAACAAAAGGAAGAGAATCCTCAAAACTAAACCCAACAAACTATTAAAACCATGATGTGTTAAGAGTCTGACCCAAACAAACTTTATCAAAAAAATCTGCCAAAATGACAGAAAGTGACTCGTCTCAAGTCGACACGTCGTCTCCTGATCCGTCACGTTTGATTCTTTTACAGTTTTAACGACCAAAGTATAAAAACACAGAGAAACCTGAACCTGTTCTGTTCAGTCACTGTTCACACGCATGATTTCATCTCCAATAAACTTCTAATAACTGTATTTAAGACATTTTAAGTTCCACAGAGGAGTTTGTGAAGCAGCAGTTCTTGTGTTTGACCAGCAGGTGGAGCTGTTTGATCACAGCTCAGTCTGATGGAACACAGAAGAAAAAAAACCTCCCTGTTCTCTTCCTGCTCAGATTTTACTGAAACATTTTGGCTTTTGAATATTGATGCGATTTTTAAATGATTCATCACCTGCAGGTTCACGAGGACGACGTGGAGCTAAAACATTTGTCTCTTTCTTATTTTAACTTTTTTAATCAGGTTATAAATCAAAAATAAATCAGAAAATATAAATATATCTTTGTTTGGAGGCCTGGTGGGATCAAACGCTGCCACTTCAGCTCTTCTTCTACACGAGCAGCTTCCTCCTCCTCAAATGAGAAGAAATGTTTTATTTAGAAACTCGCCCCTTCTTTTCTCCTGAAATCTTAAAAATGCTGCGTTTAGTTCGAATCAACCCGCAGTTCAACTCAGGACATTTTTCATGATGATTTCTAGCAAATCAAATCTTAATGTTGAGCCCCTGAAGCAGACGAGAGTTTTTGTTTTTACCCAGGTTGGTGTCGGCACGAACGATCATCTGGATTTTTCCCTCCTCCAGCTGTTTGAGGTGCAGCGTTCCGACTCCTTTCTCTTTGAACTCAGAGTCCTTCTTGTAGAACAGTTTACACCTGACAGGAACAAACACATGATTCATGGTGGAAAGAACATGACAGATGTTCTTATAGTTTATTATTCTGAGCTTCTATATGAATATAAATATAGTGAGTGAAGCTCTGTGAGGTTTTAATTAAATCCACAAGTCATTTATTTAATACAGTCCCGTTAGTTTCTCCCCTTCAGGCCAAAGGAGTCAGAGGAGGCTCATAAAAACAATCAATCAGTAAAGGAAGAAACCTGCACTGAAACATGAAGAGGAAAATATAAGTTAATATATGAGAATTTATTATTTTCACATTTATCTGTTCTATTTTTTAGGTTCATCCTGTTTTTCTGAATATATTTTTTTAAATAACAGTTTAATTATTGACAGTTTTGCTTTTGTTCCCTGGAAGGCCAAAAATCATAAGGAAAAATAAAAGGATAAAAATAAATAAACTGCATTATATAAAAATAAATATATAAATAATTTTTTTAAATGCACCCCTTCATTTTTCTTATTTTCATCCCATCTTTAACCTGTTTGGCAGTTCAGCTTTCTAAGGAATAAAACACACAAAAGAGAAAATAAGGAAAATTCTAATTAAAAATATAAAGAAAAAACACTCATTTATATGCAAAAAATAAAAGCTCATTCTTTTAATATATATAAAGAAATAAATGAACAAATAAATGTAAAAAAAACAAAGTAGCGTCTTTTACATTTTGTTATTTCTCTTTCTGTTATTTCTTTTATATTTATTTTCCTGTTTTATTCTGTTTTTTATGACCCTCTCGTGACTCCATACACGCCTGTGAGAAGATGAACCGAGTGAGAAATAATGATCCTGTAAAGACAGACGGCTTCATTTTAATGTGACTGTGGAGGTTAAATATGATAAAGAGATAAAGACACTCTGAAAGATTTAAAAACTTCTGTTACGTCTCCGTGTTACTGCGACATTTTAAACTAATGATCGACTGAAACGTGGTTCGGACGTACTTCTTTGAGTAGAAGGCGTCGTCCTCCTTCACCTCTTTGACCTCCGGTTTGGGCGGCTCCTCCGACTCTTCGTCTCCGTTTTCATCTACAAAAAGAAAAACAACATTTTATGAAATGAAACAAGAAACAAGATGATCAGACTGTCGGGAGTCCGGTGACTTCAGCCGTGGACGTCACAGAGAAAAATCTGAACGGAGAAACAAGGAAGCTGATTTTTAGACATCAGCATTTATTTTGATAATCAATTAATTTTCATGCAAAAATCCCCCAAAATCAGTTGTGAATAAATCTTTAAAATATCTCGAGGTTTTGGACTGATGGACCAATAAAACGAGCAGTTTGAACACGTCAACGTGGAAATTATGATCTACAGTTTTACACAATCAACCAAGTGATCTGAAAATGAACTGATGATAAAAATGATCAATAACTGAAACCTTCCTTCAGCTCCTCAAAAGATTTATTTAGGTTCACACTCATTAATTATCAAAGAGACTGAACTCACAGTGTAATCAATCAGTCAGCTGATTAATCTGATGATTTTCTGCCATTTGTGCTCAAAGGAGGTTACAAAAATAAATATATTTATTATTTATATATATTTATTATATATAACGGCGATAAATTGATTGACCAGTAACATCCCGTGTTAACATGTTTCTTCTGTCGTCCTAAATAACAAATCTAATCTAAAACTAGAGCTGCAACAATTTAATTCATTATTCATTTATTTTGATAAATTATTGATCAGTTTGAATCATTTTTAGGGGAAAAAAAGTCAAAATTCTGATTTCAGCTTCTTAAATGTGAATATTTTCTGGTTTCTTTCCTCTCTGACAGTAAACTGAAGATCTTTGAGCTGTGGACTTTTGAGGACGTCATTTTGGACTTTTTAAAAACTATTTTCTGGACCAAACAACTAATTAATTAATGGAGACGATGATCAAACTGATCAATAGTGGCAATAGTTGAAAAATAGGTCCCAACATGTTCGTCCATGTGCTCCATGTTTGGACCGATTTCTCAACTATTGTCAGTTTATCTGGACGTGTTAGATAATGTCTGATAAGATTGTGGCAGGATTAATTACTCGTTTTGAGTAATTTTTTAATTTAAAAAAGTCAAAATGTTAAGACATCACTCTGAGCAACAATTTTCACCATTTTCTGACATTTTAGAGGAAAACAACTTTTACTCGAGAGAAAATAATGGACCGATTAATCAACTATAAAAGTAATAAGTTACAGCCCGTCTCAAACTGTTACTGGCTCATGTTCAATATAAACGTCATGAATGTACAGAATAATGAGGCTGATGGACGATGCTGCAGTCGTCAGTACAACTAGAACAGCTGAGGGTTTCACTCACAGTTCTCTGTGTGGAGTTTAAACGTTCTCCCCACCATCGAGAACCCCTTAATCCCTTAAATACCTTCTGAAATCTACAGCAGACGAGCAGTCAGGTCGGTGGTTCATGTACCACTGGAGGAACACAAGCTCCCTCTAGTGGTCAGCAGAGGAACATCAGAAATATTTACTTTAAATGAAAGAAATTATTTTAAAAATACATAATAAAAAATCTGGAATGTAAGTTAAATAAGTTTTGTCCTGTATTTTTGTTTAAATATCATCCTGCTACGTGATATCGATCATGTATGAAGCATGTGTGTTCATGATTAGTATGATGAGACAGTGAGTGAAAACAAAATGCTTCAGAAACACAAACAGCACCTGCTGCCACAAACAGGTCGGAGGTACCTGGAGAGCTGAATATTTTCTGAGGTGATGAGGTGGTTCAGAACACTGAATTAGGCTGATCTATATTATCTATATGATCTATATTATCTTTATCATCTATAGTAGGTGACTGACAGAGAAGTTCTGATAACTAATTAATGGTTCTCAAGCTGTTTTGGTGTCATGGACCCCAAACTGACACACATCAGGCTGCAGACACGTGTTTGATGAGACGCCGTCTCGTCGTCACAGTCTGATCATATTTAGTGATTCCTTATAAAACCTATCAACAGAATATTCAGTCTCATTTATTATTATCTCATTGGGCAAAGTTATAATGAGCGACATTAAAATATTCCCCTTTTTTCTGGAGACTGCCTGGAACCCCCTCAAGGCCCCCGGACCACAGCTTGAGAAACGCTGGTTTTAAGTCTTTTATTTAAGCAAAAATGCCAAAAACTAATTTCGTTTCATCTTTTTTTTCTTTCTATGCTTGTAAACTGAATATCTTCAGGTTTCTAAGTATGACTGGTGTTTAGCTGCATCAGACATTTTAAACTTTTTCTTGATATTTTACAGAACAAATAATCAAAATTAATCCAGAAAATAATCCACAAATTATCTTTATTTGCAGCCCTGATTATTACACACACCAAAGCAACACGATTAACCGATTATTAATCTAAAACTATTCTGATAATCGTTTTGAGTCATTTTTAAATAAAAAAATTGTCTGATTTCTGTGATTTCAGCTTCTTAAATGTGAATATTTCCTGGTTTCTTTCTTTCCTCTCTGACAGGAAACTGAATAATATTTGGGTTGTGGACAAAACAAGACATCTGAGAACGTCATCTTGGACTCTGATCAACATTTTCTCACATTTTCAAGCACAACTAACTGATTAATTGAGAAAATGATCGACCGATTAATTAAATTTTAATGAACCAAAACGTCATCTTGGACTTTGTGAAATACTGACAATTTTTTAAACCCCATCTGAAATGACCAAACCAAGAAAATAACAAATAGATTCATTGATGATGAAAATAATCATTAATTCCATCCTTTAACAAGACTTTAACCAGTGTAGCTGCTTCAAACTGCTTATAATTTAAAATATCATGCATTTAACTGATTTATGGTTAAAAACATGTTTCAGCTGCTCAAATGTGAAGATTTCCTGTTTTTGTTTTTCATCACAGTCTGAACTGATTTAGACACCTGAAGACGCCGCTCTGGACTCTGAACTGTGAATATTTTTATCTGACAGCTCGTTTTCCTGATTAATAAAGTCATGAAAACTCAACTTTCCTGAACTCAAAGTGACTTTTTAAACGTCTTCATTTGTCCAACCAGCAGTAAAAGATATTTCATTTATTTTTTATGTTAGAAAAACAAGCAGGAAATGATTCACTGATTATAAAAAATAGTTGCAGATGAATTTTTCTTTCGATTGACTGATAGTTGAAGCTCTGAATCAATTAATCAGTGAAGTATTGAACAGAATCATTGATTAAAAAAAAGCTCTTATGCTTCCTGAAGAGTAAAATCTGAATGTTTAAATGACAGAAGTGTCTCTCAGCTGTCTGTCTCTACATGTCAGGACATGAGGAGGTGTTTGTGGCAGCGTACCTGCGGGCCGAGCGTCCTCGGACTTCGTCCCACTGAAGGACAGCGGCGCTGCAGATGCAGGAGCTCCGAACAGGGAGGTCTGGCTGGAGGAGGCGCTGGAGGAGAAGGAGAAGCTGGGGGGAGTCGTTTTGGACCCTAAGGAGCCAAGGACCGAGCTGTCCACCTTCTGCCCGAAGTTAAACGTGACGCCGGCGCTGGTCGGAGCGGCAGCGGTGGAGTCTTCTGTCGTTTTTTTGCCAAAGGAGAACAAAGCGGCGGCCGGAGCTGAAGCCGGAGCCGCCGAGCTGCTGCTGCTGGAGGAGGAAGATGAGGGAGCAGGAGGAGGAGGGGCGGCTGTGGCTGGCAGCATCCCTCCCTGCTGCTGCTTCTCCTCGGAGCCTCCGTCAGCAGCAGCGGTGGCGGCGGCGGCGGCGGCTCCGTACTGCCGCTCGATGCTTGCCAGGTGCCGCTCATAATCCCTGAAGATGGGGTTGAGGTCGCACAGCGGGTTGTCATTCACGTGCTTGGTGATCCAGTCCCGCACCGAGCAGTTCAGAGCCGTCAGCTGCCGGCTGTACTCCTTGTTGCTGCCGCTGCCGCAGGAGCTCGAGCTTTGAGTCGGGCTCGGGGTGGAGCCATTGGTCTGCTTGGCCGTGATGTCACCGGAGGCGGGGCCGTTGAACGTCAGACCTGAGACGACGGAGGGAGAAAACGTTAGTGTGACAGCAGCTGGAGGAGAAACGAGGAGTCTGAGAGACCCCTCCCCCTCCGCTGCAGCCCCCCCCCCATCCTGCCCTGCAGCAACACACACACACACACACAGAGATTCAGCTCCATTACACTCCAATAGCAGAGCCGCAGCCTGAACAATGGGGCAGGTTTTCAGCTCCGTTTCATGTCAACAGTCGAGTGAAACGACATTTCATCAGAGAGCTCGACCCCGAACACAAGTCAGAGGATCAGAAATCAGGTCACAGTCCGGTTTAAACAAACAGCCGCCCTGCCGTCTGACTGCAGGCGACACACTGCAGGGACGGACGCACAACGTTAAAACATTATATTATTATTGTTCAGCTGATAGAAACAGAAATAAAGCTGCTGCTGCTGTGATGCAGAGAGCATCAGGTCACCCATCAGCAGTGATTCTAATATAAACTGTGTATAAATCAGTTTCAATGAGCAGAGACAGTTTGGCTTTAATTAACTTAAATATTTAAACGCTGAATCGAGGTTATAACTGTCACAAGCACATTTACAGTAATTATTAAATCTATTCTTTTCTTTAGAGCTGTGCTGAATAAAGCTGCATGATGTGGTACAAACTGAAAGTGCAACACGATGAGAGCAGCAACAATTAATCAATGAAGTGATTATTAAATTAAATCGCCAAATATTCTGATAATCCATTAATCAGTAGTATTTTATCATTTGTATTTGGCTGGGCAGAAATCAATAAAATGAATTTTGTAACAAAAAATACTAAAATACATCATTTAATTTGTAATTTTATTCTCAAATAAGACACGTTTACCCCAAAGGTTTAAAGCTTTGGGAAAAACTGAACAGTTGCAATGATTAATCGATTGATTGTCAAGTATTCCATTTTTCACCAAATATTTGGATAATTGATTCAACATTTTGGGTAATTTTTTAAGGGAAAAAAGGCAGAACTCTCTGATTTTAGCTTCTTAAATGTGAATATTTTCTGGTTTCTTTACTCTCTGACAGTAAACTGAATATTTTTGAGTTGTGGACAAAACAAGACATTTGAGGACGTCATCTGGGACATTTTTCACCATTTTCTGGACCAAACAACTAATTAATGGAGAAAATGATCAACAGACAGATTGATAGTGGCAATAGGTCCGTGTGCTCCTCACAAGACATTTGAGGACGTCATCTTGGACTTTGGGAAGCATTTATCAACATTTCCTGTCATTTTATGGACCAAACAACAAATCATAAATCATAATAATCATTATTTGCAGCCCTACAAAGATGTTTTCTGAAGTCTCTGGAATCTGATGTGTAGGCCAGCACATTTCCACAGCACCAAAAGAATTTTACAAACAAAAACTGGGCTTTAACCATATTGGACCATGTTTAACCATCTGACAATAACCCTAACCCTACATTGTGATAATATCTTTCTTGCCGATTCACAGCCCTCGTCTGCTTTAAATTGGATTTCCTTCTGCAGCTTTAACAAGGAAATCTAAGCCATGACCTCCCTGAAAACAGACAGTTTATTAAATAACCAGGGAGGAGAGTAAATTAGGTCACTGCTCTGCAATCTGCAGCACCTATGATGCCACAACACCGGGACACTGTGACCACGTCATGATCCACCTGATCCTCACAGACGGGCACAAATTAAATCTGTCCATAAACAAAACAAACGCACACATGATCAGTCTCACTCTCCTCTGCTGGTTCAGTCACAGCAAACAACAACAACAGTCCTCAAAACCTTCACCACAGACTGAACTCTGTCTCCCTCATCAGCATCATGAACTGTCGCACTTTAACAGCGAGACTTTAACATCCAACAGCTTCTCCAGACCTGCAGCAGTTGTTCTACCTGTCCGACCAGCAGCTGCTCCCTGATGACTAATAAATCTTATAATAGACGGACGAACACCTCTGACTCATAATGAGATTAAAATAATAATTAAACATTGTCTCCTCACCAGGTGTAGCAGTGGATGTTGCAGCAGGAGCTGAGAAACCTCCGAATGACGGCGTGATGCTGTTTCCGTTGGTCAGACCGCCGAGGCCCTTAAAGCCGCCGCCGTTCCCAAAACCAGAGAACGCAGTCGTGGTCGAGCCGCCGCTCGCTGCCGACGAGCTCAAAGAAAACCCTTTAAAACCTTTGAACGCACCGCTGTTCTCAGCCTGAAACAAAGAAAACGATTGGCAAATTAACAAAACGCTGTGTGGGTTTACACCGACGACATTTATCTAAAAATCATCCTCAGAACTCTGCACATAAGAACGTTTAATTTATGGGTTTTACCTCTCCGCCAATATTTCTGCGTTTGGCCTTTTTAATCGCCCGGTTCTTCAACACATCCTCACTTGCAACTGAAAACGTCCCGGCCTGATGAAGGACAGTTAGTCACAGGTTAATACATCACCATCAGCCAAAACCTGACAACACTGGAATATTTGAAACATCACAGTTGAGTTTCAAAACAAAAATTCT
>JAJHUR010093411.1:0-74281 GCA_027495735.1 Lutjanus campechanus | reverse complement strand
CAACTCACTCCTATTAACATGTTTTCATTATCTAACGGGAGAGGAGAAGTTGTTTGATATCCGTGGACAAAAAACAAGCTGTTTGGGTCTGGGCACTCTGGGGTGTCTGACTGATTGACTGCATGGGCAAAGTTCCCAGGGTCTGTCTTTGTGTCCAACTGCTTTTCAAACAGCCCCGGGCTTGAGAGAGTTTTGCCTCAGGCAGAAAAATGATAAATTAGAATTACATTTTACCAAATCAGAGTGTCTAGGTTTGGACTAGAAAGGTGCAAGAATGAAATGAGATCGCCTTTTATCACGTGGAATCAAAGGAGAATGGTGTTGACGTGAACGTATTTGTCCTGTGGACGAGTAATCATATGAATATGCAAAATAAAAGACGGGGCTTCCCGCTGCTGTTTTGATGCAATTGATAGGACAGTTCTGAATTTGATTTGGTTGGTATTTTACATTTTTACATATCGAGACACACATCCCAGGACACTGGATTTGCACTTGATCATGTGCTGTTTGTCTTTTGAATGAGATTAATATTTGTGTGCATTTATTTTTCAATTTTGTTTAAAGATTATAAACTAATTTGATGTAAAATCTTCTAGCCTAAACTACAGAATAATTTAGATTTATACAGGAAACAGAGACTTAAAATATTACAATACACCAGTTTTGGCAAAAGTACACACATCTTTTTTATCCTCTTCAAGTGCGAGTACAGATTCTTGAGTAAAAAATAGTCTGGTAAAATAGAAGTACTGATTCAACTTCCTTACTCAAGTAAAAGTGAAAAAGTACAGGCTCTGAAATGTACTTAAAGTATAAAAGTAAAAAGTAGCTCTGTGAAAGATGTTTCTACTGGCTGTTTCTGTATAAAACTAACAGAACTTTTCTCTGCGGGCGAGTCTCCCTTTCTTGTCATTTTCGTCTTGATATGTCCTTTATGATGTTTTTGTCATTATGTCTTCTATGTTGTTTTCATCTTGTTACAACTTTTACGTTGGTTTTGTCTTATTACGTCATTTTCATCTTGTCAAGTCTTTTACATCATTTTTTTTCCTTTATGCAATTTTCGTCTTATGTCTTTTATGTTGTTTTCTGCATGTTACGTCATTTCCATCTTGTTGCATCTTATTACATCATTTTCATCTAGTCATGTGTGTCCTGATATGCACTGATGGATAAAACCACAGACACCTGAAAACTCTACTGAAGTGCAGTAACTAAGTATTTCTACTTACTTACTTCCCACCTCTGCAATACTCTATCACTGCAGTGAACTTTCCAAAGTAAAATCAGAGAAGTGCTCAAACCTGAACTCTCTCCCCCTTTCACCCTCTTTCCTGTAGTTAGCTACTTAAGAGTATAGACTGTCCTTCAAGACAGCAAGGTGAGAACAGAGCTGTCCAGCCTGTGATGAGTGGAGCAGAGGGGCCGTCATCAAAGATATGCCTTCTTACAGAAGAAAAGAAAGAGAAAAAAACATAGAGAGAACAATATGTACTGATCCTATTATCCTTTGTGCCTTCATAACAGAGGTTTTAGAGACAAGGTTTGTATCATAACCTCAGAAATTCAGCAGGTGTAATGACATTTCTGTCGCAGGCTGAGGCTGGGCTGTATCACAGACAGATGACACAGACGTCCCTGTAAACCCCTGGATAGCGGCTCGCTTCACGATCGTTGTTAGCCTTAAAGCCCTTGCGCAAGCAACTCACAAATGCCTAATGGTCTTTATCATAAATATCAGTACTGCAAAGGTTATAGTTAGATAGATATGTCCCTGTGCCCCATTTAGTTGTATAGCAGACACTTTTGACTGATGCTGCTTTCAAACAGGTGGAAGCACATTGATAGAGGAGGCTTAGAGCTAAATAACAAGTAGGTTACTCTCAGTGTATCTTAATGCAGGTGAAATATCTGCTCTTGTGTAAAGGTTATCTCAATATAACTTCTACGTTGTTCTCTCAAATCTCAGCAACCTCCTCAGTTAAACTAATGGAAGACCTTGCCATTTTGCAATAGCATGACTTAGAGGCAGGACTGCGAACTTGGAAAACAGTATGACCCTAACAAAGACTCTGCAGCTTTCTCCTCTCTAGCTGGAGGACTGCAGACAGACTAGAAAGACTATTTAAGTTTTGACTAATGGTTTACTCGACTGAATTATAATCACATGATAATATCTATTGACTATCATTGATTTGCTATTAGAGGACTAGTTTAACCTTGATTTATAGCAGCAGACCTGTCGAGTCCAAAGCCATAAAGGGATCATTGACAAGCAACAATAGCCCTTCTTAACATGCCCCTAAGGTCCCCTTCAGCAGCGGATCAATAGCTGACCTCTATAGCCATTATTTACTGGGAATAGCATTTCACCTCTTTCTGGAAATGATGTACAGTATCTGTCTGAGTGGAAAACAGACACATTGTTCTTAACCTTGACCTAACAGGCTTAAATAGTCTGCTGTGACTGATGTGTAGGAGAAATAAAGACAGGTTTAAAAAGTCAATATATTTCCAATTTATCTTAGACTGCATTTATAAGGCTGCAACTAATGAGTATTTTTATTTTCTTGATTGATCTTTTTGTCAATGAAATATCAGAAAATTGGGTATCTAGTTGCCTGGTGGTTAAGAAGCTGTAATCTCAACGTCCCCGGTTCGATTCCCCATATCTCTCCCCTTGTTTCCTATAATCTATTTACTGTTTGATTTTAAGCAAAGACACAAATGTCCACAGATATACAGAACATGAAAAGTAAATAATAAACAAAAAGTGTCAAAAATTGCAAAAATGGTATAACAATTTTCTAAAGATGTCTTCAAATTGTGTATTTTGTCCAACCAACAGTCCTAAATGTGGTAACTGAAAAAATGTTTTATATGTGATGTACTGTTTGTAAACCTATTGCTCTTAATTATTTGTATTTTATTGTTTGTATGGTACTGTATTGGGTTTTTAAACATCTTCCTGTCCGAGGACCACAGATGTCAATCAGCTATATAGCTAACTTTGGCTCAAGGGTTTTGTTGTACATGGCCCTTGTTAACTAATAAACTAAACTAAACAGGGTACATCAATATGAATAGTGAAGTCCTCAAGCATTAAAGGTATAAAAAGTGTTTTTAAAAGTGAAGAAAAGTGCAAACAGTGCAATAGACAGTATGCATCAATAAAATAAACAGAAACTGTGGCATACAAAACGGTGTAAACACAGATAGTTATGAAGTGAGAAAACATTTTAAAAACATTAAAAGCAATAAAGTTGTTTACTCAAATTATCCCAAATGTTTCCGGCATTCTTCACGCAGAGGAATCTATGATTTATTTAACATAACGATGCATTTCCTGCTAGCCACTAGTCCACCAGTCACTTTCCTGAAAACACGGGACATGTCAGACACGCTGGTTACAAATGGATACATCAGAGAGTGAGAAAAGAAGTTAGCAAATGTAACTAACCAAAATGAGAATTCTGTTATGTCATACTGTATCATGTCAGTAATGTCAGATAGATTTTCATCTGCAATGGTGGTTGTTTAATCATGTAAACAACTCCCACCATTCCACGCTACTCAAGATGTTTTTCTTAGCAACAAAATGTGCATATTGTGCATTTAAGAAGCTGGCACCAGCCACTGTTCTGTATTTTTGCTTTTAGAGTAATTCACATGATTACTCCATATTATAAGTACCTTTTAGGCAGGATATGTCAGGATCAGTGCCATCATGACATTAAACTTACTAAATGTTTCTTTTCTGCAGGTCCTGGGTGGAAGAGTGAGGAGAAAATGAATAGTTTGTTTCACTGTAATTGTTATTTTCTAGATAGAGACGTCACAAAACTTACTGAATGTTGATTTTTTTTTTTTTTATTAATATACTGTATATGATATTAGTTAATAATGATTAAGACATGTGTGCAGTGGTTTACACACATGCTGGAGTATCTAAGTCAGTAGTGTGCACTTAGTTATAAAAGCTCCAGTGGCTCCCCATTAAGGAGGACCTGGGGGGACAGAGTATCTCTCACAGAGTGACCTTTATTATGAAAAGAGCCAGTGGGTCATTGGATGTGACACATATGTATTAGGCTGATTAGGGCTGCGGTCCTGACCGGGGTCCGCAGGTGTCCAGCAGCGTGACACCAGCCTTTCTCTCCGTCCGAATTAAAAGTAAATGACATAGATGTGACCTTTAGAGTTAGAAGAGAAAATGACTTTACTTACCATCCAGTAAAAGGAAAGGTTGATTCTTTGAGTAGTGCATTGTTTCCTTTAAATACAAAATATGGAAGTTCTGCCAATTGAGATCTCACTCAAATTAAAACAACAACAAAAGGCGAAGACTGATTATGTTGTGAAGTCGTGTCGTGTTTTCATCACTGTTAAACAGCCACCATAGCTGATGAAAGGTATTTAAAGTTTTACACTGCTTCCTAACTAAAAATGCTGTGAATGAGTGACAGAGTGTCATATTGTTTCAGTTTTTCTCAACAAGGACGCCCTAACTGCTGCTAAGAGTTTCAACTTTAAAATACATCTTTGACTTCATTGTTTGCCCTCATCAAAGCAGTCAGTATGGATGACGAGAAACCAGTTACTGACATTGAGAAGCAGCAACTTTTATATGATCCACAACAACCTTTTTATATATAAAAGGACATGGTTTGGAAGGAAAACCGGGAGCTGGTGGGAGTTATAAGTAAGCAAAGTGTCCTCTAACCATATAGTAATGCAATTCCACCAGGTATGGCTGCATTGCGTTAGGCTGAGTCATGTCTGCCGAGGCTGATCACTGACACTCAACACAATGCTCAGCGCATCCCCAAAAGCAGCTCTCTGCTCTGCTTTAAAGACACAAGTCTATTTTTGACAGATGCACACCAATCTACACAGAGAAGACTGAGTGGATAGAAAGTCAGACAGAAAAATCACAGAGAATCTGGTCAATTATCTAAATAAAAGATCCGGTGCAGACTCACATTCATAAAAACAGACAAAAGAGAAATTAACTACATAGCCTAGATATCCATGGTAGAAGCACAAAAAGCAAGGAAAGAGCACCAAGCCAACAAAATCTGAGCAAGTCAACAGATCAAAACCATGGCCCACAAATGCCGTGCCCAGTGAAAACATCAGGTTAAGAAAATTATGTTATATATAAAAAACTTTGACATTTTTTACTCCTCTGCAGGCGGGAATGTCCTCGTAGTGCATCTGGAAACTCGCTGTGCACTTTCTGTTCTTTCTGTTAGGGAACGGTGTCATTCACGTTAACTAACTAACTTTCTTCGTCACACTTATCAGACATCTCCCCTGTTTTCCCAGAAACCATAGCAACTAGTGGTTAAAAGGAAAGACACAGGTATCATGAATACATTACAGATTTCTGTGTGAAAAAAACTGGGATCATGTAAGTACACAGCTCAACAAAATTTATAACATAGGTTTAGTATTTGTAGACAAATATTACATATTCTAGCTTCAAAACAAAGCAAGGGATGTCTGTTTCATGAAGAAAAAGTGATAATACTGCTTATAATGCATTTGATGCCTAAGGTTGATTTGACAAAGGAACACTTATTTGTACAATGCAAACGTCCAACCTTACTAAAGGTTGGACATGCACGTGATTAAGCACGAGTACATGTTTGCTTGCAGTGTGTGTCTGTCGGTCAAAAGAATCCACTCAGACAGGTGATGTGGGTGAGTAATCCATTAGAAGGATACAGAATCCCTTCCTCAGCAGTGCACAGTTTGAGTGCACTCAGCAAGACCTTGACGGGCCCCAGAGCCAGGGCCTGTCAAGCCAGGAGGCAGAGTGATGGAGAGCCCCCACCATGGTGCACTGGACCCTGGCTCTCACCCACGCACTGCCACTGAGGCTGCACACTCAGGGGCCTACGGTCACTGCAACACAATCCAGATGTAGTCTACTACTGTGTGTATGGATGTGTGCAGGTATTCGTGCGCTGCGGGTACACGCACATGTTCTTCTCACTAAGGGTATGGGACTGTGCCAACAAAGGGTCAATGTAGATTAAGATATTTCCTGCCAGTCTCTTGTCTGTTTGTCTCAGGGGCTTGGGATATTTCCATTATTGCAGGAAAATTCACTCAAATCCCTAAACCTTGTCAGCCAATGACATGCAGTCCCGAAGGACACTGGGCTTTAACTCTGAGGGACATTAATGAAAAGGCAGCCAGCTCCCAGAAGAAATACCCCGAGCGCTGCACCAGATAATGGCCGTGAGAGGCTGAAAACAGGGCTGTTTCTTACACGGAAAGTTTGCAAGAGTTGGAAACTATATTTTGAAGTCGTCATTACAACTGATCTGACATAAGCACCCATGAAAATTTTACAAGAACTAGACACGATAAACAAAGTGTTCAACAGACAGTCGTGAAATCTTTGTTTGTATTGACAGATTCCTGACAGAAAACCAATGCCCTTCCTGTAGTGACTGTTGTAGTTGGCAAAAAACTTGTATTAATGATTAAACATTGAAGTTTGACTCAACAAGATGTATCCTTGTTTGTTTCCCTGCCCTCGCACACATACTAGGGTTTTGTTTTAATTTTTCTCCTTTTTTTTCACCCTTTCTCATTTTGAGTATCCTTATCCAATAAATGGCTGAGTCAGACAAAACAGTGTCAAACGAGGCGCAATTCTAGACCATCGATTAATTATCACTTGATTAATTTTCAGTCGGTTAAATTCTTCAAGCCGATTAATGATTAATCATTAACATCCCTCACACATACACTCTTAGATATAAGGGTTCCCAAAGGGTTCTTCCTGAAGGGTAGACGTTCTTCCCAAAACCATTTGCTTCTAAAGAACCCACCTTTGAAGAAAGGGTTCGTCAGGGGTTCTTTGTAAGACTAACGGTTCCATTAAGAATAGTTGTTGGAAGAAAGAGTTAGCTGGATATCCTTGAAGAATTCTTTAGTCAAGAGTTTAGTTAAAAAACTTGAAATATAAAAAAAAGGTTCTCCATGGGTGAGATCTTGTTAGCGCCCATAGAAGATGGTTCTTGGTGTTACCTTTCATGTTGTGTTCTGGGTAGAACTCTCTGAAAGTGTGGAACCTTTATAAAAGGCTCTGCCAGGAACCAAAAGGGTTCTCCTGTGGGGACAAGCTTAAGAACCCTTCATGGTTCTGGTTAGCATCTTTATTTCCAACAGTGTACAGTCAACCTGCATGACGGCCTGCTTGTGTACATACTTGTGATGTGTGATATAGCTTCTAAATATTTGGTAACGCAGTAAATGATTTCACATTAGCACTAAGCCGTCACCACGGTGAACACAATGCCGTTCTTATTATAAATCAGATCTCAGAGGACTTATTAAAGCAGAAGGAGAAGCTCCAACTTCACTAATTGGTGCAGTGATTTTTTAAATAAGTGTGTGCGATTCCTTCTTCACCAATTGCAGTGAATAAAGACACTCTGGGTTGTTATGAAACTGAATCAATAATGCAGAGTACTGCTGTGTCTTTATTGCATATCTGGGGAGCTACCGATTCATAAAAAAACCACATTACATTATGGGATTTGGTTGCCCAGGGGTTTGGGTTATTGAAATTAACAAATATGTCTAACGTCGACGTCTTTTGTAAATATGTCTGTTTATTTATTGATGCACGCATCTATAATGATGATTCATTAAAGAGTGAAGAGTTGTTATGAAGTGGTTCTTAGTTTCTGACACACTGCCAATCACAGCAGTGTCTGTGAGAACACTTCACTTAAACTTCATCAAAACATTAGGATAATTTTTAAAGCTGTACTTACTTCGAAAATATGATACTTTAACATCCTATCACCATGTCATATCACTGGGGTTTTTATGTGTATTTGTGCGTGTGTGTGTGTGTGTGTGTGTGTGTGTGTGTGTGTGTGTGTGTGTGTGTGTGTGTGTGTGTGTGTGTGAACCCTGCCAGCCTGAAAATCAGTTTGGGCTGTGAAATCCCTGTCAGTGCTCAGGGCTTAGGCATTCTGATCTGCTTGGGAAAGCTGCTACACTAATAAATGGTATTCACCCGGAACGGTCACATTGTCTCACTGTAAATGTTCTGTTCATTTTTCATACTCTTGTGTGCAGCAGTCCCATTCTCACCAGTATGTTCTCTTACTGAAATCGACAGAAACCTGATCATCACATGAGCTGCATAATCTCCTGGCAAAAATCCCTAATATCTTTACAGCAGGACATGACTGCCTAAGAGGGCCGTTCGTGAAAGAACAGTCTGATGTTTTGGGAAATACTAATGTTTGCTGTCAAACCCACAGTCGCATGAAAAAAACAATATAGATTTTACTTGTGCACCCAGAACAGAGACAGGTCCAGGATGTGTTGACTTAGCGGCATAAAAAGTGAAAAAAAATATTCCACAAAGTCCAACACTGTCTTATTTACATGCTGCCTTGTTTAAAAGATAATTCTGGTTTACTTGGATTTTTGGAGTTGTGGCCATTTTTACTATTAGTTCTATTAGTCAGTCAGGTTTTAGACAAGTTAGATCTTTTGAGACGATGCAATTTCCCAGTATTTTGTGGTGCTGAGACCAAAATCATATATATTTCCAACCCTGAACACCCAAGCCTTTCAAATTTCAATTCCACCAGTTCATTCTGCCCACATCAACAAACGTGTTAATGTTTCGGCCTAGTGGCCTTCATCAGAGCATGGAGGGAAAATGAAGTGAAGTCATTTATTTACAAGAGTTGGCACTGGAGGGAGAAATTAGCCTGAAAGGCTTTTGACCAGAAACCCTTTCTTGGTTAGATTTAAGGGGGAAAAAAATCATGGTTTGGGTTAACATAGAAAGATTTCTGCCAGAAAGGCTAACTTCTCCCATGAGTGAAGTTGGCAGGTGAATGGCTTAAAGAGTCACATGGTAATTAATTTCCTTGACAATATGACAATGACTAAAAACAGGTGAGAAGGTAAATCCCACTCAGTTTAACAGTTCTCACTGGGGTTATAGATTCTATGTTTTCACATTTTGAAATATGTCCAGAGGAAACAGAGAAGTTTTAAACAAGCCCACAAGTTGGCCTGAATGTAGAAGAGAAAGCAAATGTAAACACAAAAATTATTACTTAAAGTGTTGCATCACAGACCAACCTTTGCTTCAACTTTGACCCATTGCACTTGATCTAGTTTCCTTGGCTAAACCTGTGGTTTGTTGACAACCTGTCTGATTGTCTGAGCAACTGTTTCTCGCCCTGGCACACTTGTAATGTCCAGATCATTCCCTTCATAGACATACAACGCAGTGCATACAACAAAGTCCATTGTCATTTACATAGCAAAGTGAGAAAGTGCATGTACCATGTGAAAGAAAAAGTCAATGTTATTTAAAGTTTTAAGTTACATAATGTCACATACTTCACTTAAATCATACGACTTACTTATCTAACCAAATTGTGACCGTTTCCTAACTTTAAACACATATTTATTTTTGTTACCATGACGATGACGGTCACTTGACTATGGTTCGGTTCTCCACACAAGTTAATTGGATGGCTTGGCTTATGCACTGCACGCAATCTGAAAGTGTACAGTTGTGTTATTTGTACACAGAGTGAGGAGACTGGGGTTGCCATAGAAATGATAGCCAATGTTGCAGTAGTAAAACGCCAGTTGTGACAATCTTGAATTATCCTTTAACATGTGAAGAAATGCAAAAAAAACCTGTGTTTCTTAAGAGCAAATGTATCACTGACTCACATGCATCGGGCACATCTACTACAATCCTCGTCACTATTGTTGGTAAGGATTGTAAAGCTGTGGTACCTCAAGTTAACAGTGGATGGAAACAAGATAAAAAGTGTAAAAAGCTCTTATTTACCCATGCTTTGGGATTGTCACCTTTGATGAAACAAGGCTAACAGTTTCCTTATGATTCAAGCCCTTGTGTTAATGTACTCTAAAGATTCTCATTAGACTGTGAGTCTGATCGTAAACATTATTAAAATACTGGACTGTTCCTTTAAACCCTTTGGGCTATAAGCCCACATACTGTAGATTTTAAAGATTTCACCCTCAAATATTTGTACAGCTGTATGCTGCCGGTTGCATAAGTTAACCAGCTACCATCAAAATATCATTAACAATAATTGAAACTCTCTGTGGATCTCTGCCCTCTAGGTGTTCGGGCCGTCAGAGTCAGTTATGTAAAGGAGGACATGATGACAGTGGATCATGGTGTGTATGTGTGTGTATTGTACGTGTGTGTATTGTATGTGTGTGTGTGTGCGTGTGTGAAAGGTGAGCGTGGTCGGTGGCTTGGACAGTTCGCGACCCAGCGGGGACATTGGCGCTCCGGCTGGGTAGGTAATGATATCAGATGCCACACTCCACAACAACAGGTGCCTTGGCAGCGCCACCTTCTACCTCCACGCTGTGTCAATGACATCAACACCGACCCACCGGTTAATTATAGATCACCAATCCCCTGCTCTTCACTGTTCAGCCATGAGAGGAGCAGGAGGCTATGGGGGAGATGTTCTCTTGAAGCAGGGTGACAGGTTTGGTAAAGAACATGACACCACACAAGTCGATTTTTTTTTTACCCCCCGCTGTAAGCTTTTCTGTATTAATGTCACAATGTCCTGCATCCACAGATACTCTCATCCCGCCATCATGATGGATGATGGATTTATTTGAACACTTTTCTTTCATTTCTAACCATCAGAATATACTCTAAAATATTCTTTGGCTTTTGCTCACATTTTTCACGAGTTTAAGTAAAAGATCTCACGCTTCTGTGCACACAAAATGTTGTTGTTTTTTCTCTGAAATTTGTTCACAATTTTGTTAACATCCATGTTAGTGAACACTTCACCTTTGCCAGGATAATCCATCCACCCGACAGGTGTGGCATACAGAGGTGCTGATTAAATGGTGTGAGTGTTGCGCAGGTGTGCCTTGGACTGGTCACAATAAAATGCCACTCTAAATCTTGAAAAAATACATTTATTAGGCAGTTAACTACGGCTATTTCACATAGGGATACAGGTAACACATTTTTTCCCCAATAGGGCAAAGTCATGCTCCACCCTACTCTGCCTCTGACTGACTAATAGTCATTGCTGTCGTTGGGTGGATTTGTTTAAGCCAATCAGAGGCAGAGTAGGGTTGGTGATGACTCCCAGGGGAAAAAAATGTTATCTGTCATCCTATGTGAAAATGTGAAATAGTCAGAGTTCAGTGACCAATAAATGTCTTTTTTTTAAAATAAACAAATAAAAACTCGCTAGTTGATGGACCCAAACACTGGACTGCTAACTAGGGGTGAAACAACAAATCAGATCTGCAATAAAATTTGCGATTATTAGTATTACCATTTCAAATTTGAATTATCGTGATAACCAAGTTTGATTATCGTGCTTTGAAAACTCTCAGTAAATACTGTCGAGCATCAACCAAAGTCTCCCTGACACAAACACAGCAGCAACGAGGGTTTGTTTTGTGTCAGTGAAAACATGGACATTGCGTTGACATGATGCCATTTCAAGTGTGTGTATCGGTACTTTTTAAACATTTTCAACACACTTAAACAACACTGTGATAATACTGATAACCATTATATTTTTATATATAACTGTGAGATGAAATTTTGATAAAAGAACAATAACAATAAAAAAAAACAGATCCTAATCACAGCTTCTGTTTTTGCTTTAGTGGCCATAGATGCAGTAATACAATCCAAGGTGTGAGGAAAAACAGCTTTGTTTTGTTGCATTCTTTGTCTAAGCCTGGTCTGTTATTATAATCCAGTTTATTGTCCTTAACATCCCAAAGTAACACTTAAAAGCAGTGACAAGAATAAACTCAGAAGCTCGTCCATACTGTAAATCACGGTCTGTGCATTGAAGATGCCATGTGTTTACAGCACAAAGGCAGCAGCTTGAGTTGCAAGAAATATGAATGATATGTTTACATGTTTATGTCTTAATATACTCCTGTTTCTCATTCACTACTGCACCACACCACCCCCCCTTTTTTTTCTATGAAGGACATATGATTTTTGTTGTCTTGTCCCTCATGTGCTCAGAAGCCTTGTGACTAATTCAGTAGAAGTGCTCAGCTCCGGGGTGGAGATTGGGAGCAGATTTAGGTGCAGCATTTGGATGACCATATGGAACTCTTTGTGGCGCCAAGAGACCATGCAGCTTGGAAACCTGATCACCATCTCCCTGGTGACAGCTGGAGCCTTTACACCATCAGAACATTTGTAGACTTCTAATTTGTCATAACCACCTCCTGTGGCAAAGAAATATGCTGCAGAAATTAGGTAAGCAGAGTTTGGAATTTCTGGGACAGTGGAAGATTTCGGGCGTGGGGCCAAGAAAGATAGCAAGGGGAGAGTTAGGAGTGTGTGTCGGAGTGTTATCGTACGCTTACATAATTCCCCCTACCCTCAAATTATGGGGGTGTTTTCACTGGACAGGAAAAAATATTGTAATAGTATCCTGTATGTATGCAACCCCTGTCATATTTATCATGTCTCAGCACTCTTAGAAATAAAGGTGCTAACAGCTTGTCACCATAAGAGAACCCTGTTTGGTTGGTAGAACCTTTTATAAAGGTTACACATGGAACCCTTTCAGAGACCTAAAACCCAACATAACGGGTCATACCTCAAACTATCTGTGAACGGTTTTACTCAGAACCACCTATGAGAGGTTCTTCAGAGAACCCTTCAGAGAACCTTCTCTGGGGATTCTGTTCAGAATCTTTCCACCTTCTAATGAGTCTAACAAGAACTCATCCAGGGGCTTCTACCAAGAACATTTTTAAATTCCAAGGATTTTATCCAGATCACACTCAGGGGGTTCTACTGAGAACCTTTTTATACTCCAAGAGTTTTAACTAGAACCCACCCAGGTGGTTCTGCTGAGAACCGTTTTTTTTTATGTCAAGGGTTTTACCTAGAACCCACCCAGAGGGCACTACCAAAAACCCTTTCTTATTTCAAGGGTTTCAACTAGAACCCACACAGGGGGGTTGACCAAGAATCTTTTTATATTCAGGGTTTTATCTAGAACATACACAAGGGGTTCTATCAAGAAACCTTTTATATTCCCAAGTTTTTAACTAGAACCCACTCAGGCAGTTCTACTGAGAACCCTTTTATATGGTGATACAGAGAGCCTTGGATGAACCCTTGATGAAAGAGGACTTCTTGAAGAAGGGTCCTTTGAAAATGAAAATGGTTCTTAATGAAACCTTTTGTCTAATAAAGAAAACTTGACAAATCCTTTGTTCAAACAGGAGTTCCTTTGGAGCAAATGGTTCTGGGTAGAACCTTCGGGAAAAACCCTTTTGGAACCCTTATTTCTAAGAGTGTGGCATTCTCAGAATACGCCCAGAGACGGCTCTCAGTGTCCTCTGGAGGTATGAGAAGGATTGTCCTTGCTCCTGTCCAGTCATAATTTCACAAGTCTGTGTGTGTCTGTGTGTGTGTATGAGTGTGTTTCTGTGTCTGTGTGTGCAGGCCATGTGCATGTACCTCTGCACCTCGTGGTTGTCAGTCAAGCGCGAGCTCTCTCTCTGCCTGAAGTCCCTGAAGAGAGCTGCTGGTTCTAGTAAGCTTGTCAGTAAATATATCCCATTAATATTTCATAGAACTGTTTTTTTTTTGTTGTTGCAGCTTTCTCTCGCTGTACCTTGTTTCTCCCCATTTGTCTGAATGGACCATGTACCTTATGTTCATCAACCAGAAAATACACCCCACCCTCCCCTCATTCCCCATCTCCAGTGTGTAAAGTGTTTTCTGCCTGAAGGCACAATTCTCTTGTCATTGTTGTACACTCAGGGCCTTGTTGTGCTGTGATGTAATTGTTTTGCTCTGAGACCTTTCTTGTTGCATGCTGAAAACAAAGGATGGTTCCATGATCTATACCACTGTAAACCTTTTAAACTCACAGTTAGAGCGTTTAAACCATGATTGTTTAGCTAACAAATTAATGACTCTCTAACAAAGGCTCACAGTAACAGAACAGTAATTACTTGAATACAACTCGGGTATCAGCGCTCCAATTGGTGTTGTGGGCCTGTGACGCTGGCAGTAAACGGAGACTCAAATTCTCATTGCACTTAGAAGAGCTCTGGGAAAGGCTTGTAGTCCGGCATTTTCAAGTGAGAAATAGCCTGAGTGTTTTTTTTTGCTGCACGGTGGTAATGCTCTCTAATGCTGATGGTTGACTCTCTGCAGGCAGTCTGCACAATTCTCAGGTGGGCCTTCCTGAAGCACTAGCTGAATTAAGTGGATATGGCTGCGAGATTTTTAAAGTGTGTCACAGCATACAGGCCGTTGGTCTACCGTGACATTACTTGGTTGTTAAGTGTTCTTTAGCGGATTACAGCAGGCTTTGGTATGCTTCTGACAAAGCAGAATGGGGCCATCAAAACCAGTTGGCCTGATAGTGGACGGAGAAGTGATAGATTCTGTTTCCGTTCATTTGGTTCAAGCTGGCACCTCTGGGAGAACAGCAGACAGAGAAATGTGCAAGTGGGCATCAGGGAAGGGTTTAAAAACAATAGATGGGAAGCCAGGCGTTAGGAAGCGTAAAATGGAAGCTGTGTGTTGTGTTTGGTCCTCAGTGAGTTTGATAGAAACTGTTCCATATATAAAGCCGCAAAGCCCATTACTGTACATCTGTAGGCACATTCTGCCAGAAAGAGACAGCTGTATTTGTGCGAGTTACCACAGTGTGTAAAAATGTCTTCTTCTCCTACATCAATGGAAATAATGAAGATACAACGATCCAATACAGCAGATCAGGATCAGTGTTAATACCGACCTTATAAAGAGGTCCAGACGAAACCAATTCACATCAAACCTTTATGTAACATTTCTGCATTAACGTGTCTAAACACTCTATACATATGTTTGATGTTTCCATCAATGTTCAAACGTGGAGAAATTCATGATTTTTTTCAAGGTAATGGTGCGTTTCTTGCTAGCCATTGCTAGCTACTTGCTATAATTTATCAGAAAGCACAGGATCTGTCAGAAACATCTGAGAGAGAGGAAGGAGGTCGGCAAACATGACTAAATGTAATGTGATTAAAACTTTTTTATAGAGTCATGTCAGATAGATTTTCATCCGCCAACTCAGTTAACAATGCCACAGCTATCACGTGCCTTAAGGTTCCTTCCGTCATCCATACAGTGAGGTATAAATGGCTGTCAGTTGAAATATGTCATCCCTCCCCATTTTTGGTGTGTACCACCAGGCCTGAAAAACAATCCAGGGGAAACCCCACTAAATATTAAATAAAGGTCAGAGGTTGTATCATATTAAGTAGATGTGAGCTGCAAATTCATGACTTCTTAGCAGAAGGCAGACAACAAGGTTATTTTGAAGCCTTACCAGACAAAGCCTCGCTTCCTTCAGGCAGCTGCAGTGCCTCCATCTCAGATCTACTACATGTCCACGATGTCTGCGACTGTCCATGTATGTGTCTGTTTGGGAGTATAATCCAATCAGTCTCACTCTGGGTCCAACTGGGCCTACAGCAGTCTGTCAAAGACATCTTCACCGAGCGGAGGGGTTGATCCGAGATAGTGGAACGATTTTTACCGCACAAAGTGGAGCACTTACTTCACAGCTACTTCTGTGGATCGAAATGTCTCCAGAAGTACATTGTGCATTGTCTTACAAAGAAACAAAACAAATAAACCCTCCAAAAAACCTGACGACTGGACTTGAAGAATCTCAGTTGAATGACTGATGATTCTTTGACTATCAAGGGGCAGCACAATGACAAATACAGACGGGCGTCAGATTGGTATCATAACCTGAGTTGAGGTATTGAGAAAAAAAAAATCAGTGTATCATTACAAAAAAGCATTGTTGTTTTTATCTAAAGTTGAAACATGGTTTTGTCTGCATTTGTTGCACAGGATGATCATTGAAACAGCTCTGATATTAAGTGAGGCAGCAAGCTGTAGCTGCGACTGTTGCTATTTTTATTTTTTCTCTGCTTTCTGAATAAAACCTGTCGAACAGCCACCAATCCTCGAGCACTCATTTCCTGACAAGAAAAGGAAATCTTGTTCCATGTTAGCAGCCAGGCACAAAAGTCAGGCTGAGAGCACAGAGGAGAATAGAGGGAAAGAAAGGACTGGCTTTAGAAATGCTCAGCTTCAGTGGCAGGCTAGCTGGACTGTAACTTAGATATGTAGTTTGGAGAGTGAGAGAGAGGGGGCTATGGATTTTAATCCGTCAGTCGATAAAGGTCAGTGCTCGAAAGGGCTTTATTCCTCAGCTCCACATCAAAGTGTAAATCCGCTGATTGCAGGCCCTGAATGGGAAGACAACAAGGCTCCATTTGTGGTCTGTTTCTATGGCTCAGTGTGTGTAAGACCCCGCGTGCGTGGACCCATAATACAGGGGGTTTCTATCAGGGGCCCCCTAGATCAATGGGCCGCATGACCTTTGCATTGTGCTGCCGGCTTGGCCCGTGATGTCATGCCATCTATCCGGTGCTCCACTTAAAGGGGCAAAAGAAAAGCAAGGCAAAGTCCCACACCTTCCTCCCACTGAGCCACAGAAAAGACAGCATGAAAGGCATCATCTGCAAATGTATCCACCTGAAGCAGGATTTATTCCTCTCAAAACACACCTTCACAGATTAGGGCACTCTCTGAAAAGTGTGGAGGTGTTCGAAATGAGATGCCTGCTGCTAAAATGCTGCACAGAACAACGACAATTGGAGGTTATTGCTGAATCACTATTTGAATGCATGTTTGCTGATGTTAACAAAAGTCTTGTTGGCTGATTCAGAACTGCCCTATCACTTCTGGAGTGTTGTTCCACATTGATCTATGGCTATTGAAATTAAACATGGTGCGGCAGAGAGTCCGGGCCAAGAGACAAGAGAAGCCCTCTCATTGTTCCCGAGTGAAAGGTCCTCTTTATAGTGAGGAGAGACGATGGCAGCTGGTAGGTTCTTCCCTCTATAGAAGATAGAGCACTTTCACAGAGTTGTGGAGTGCATTTGAATGGAAATCTAAAGAGGTAGGCGTGAACCATTTGTTTTGCTATGTTTGTGTTTGCTGTCAACATGTCTGTCTGTGTTGTGGGGCGGCCCCTTTTTACTGCACAAAGTGGCCAACCCCCCCCACCCACACGACCCCACCAACTCTGCATCTCCCCCCAAACCCCAGACATAATCGAGGGGGAGGAAGAGTTGCCCCAAAAGAGAGTGCCGGAGCCATCTTTGTGGGCAGCTTTGTCATGGCGACAGATGTTGTAATTGCCAACTGATGGATCACTTGTCAAGGACGTCATTAGGATTTTGGTGGCCAAGCCCGTTGGAAGAAGTGAAGGGCTTAAAAGACCGACTGGGAAAAGATGGAGCTGGCTCAGGCAGGGATGGATGGGAGACCGGGTCACATCTATCAGCCTTTTGACTGCAGCCATGGAGATTAATAATGTGATTGGCCACGCGTTAGAGGAGACACCATCGAGGAGAATTGAGTCTCCATTTCTGCCTCCTTCTGATGGTATGAAAACTTTGAAGGACGGGTGTATGAACAAAATTATAAAGCTCTATGAAGCCTTATATTGCACTTTGACATTGTCCTGAAAGCAACAAATTTTGGTTAAAAAAAACATGCTCCCACAAATACTTAACTATTGTAAAGTGATTTAAAGTTACTTCAAAAAAAAAAAATTGAATTTTTTTTGCAAAACTAGGTTTAAAAATGAGATGAATGAATTAAATTTAGCAAAGCTCTGTTGCAAGATTAAAAACTAATTTCAATTTAGTAAATCCAAGTTTTATTTTATTTTATAGTTTTATCGACGTAAACCATTACCCAAATTTAAATAAGTAAATAAATAAACAAACAAGTAATGAACAAGTCTGAGTGGTGTCGTGACCTGGTAGTGTAGTATAAGAGGAGGGGAAAACCATTAGTTTTCAGCTGCTCTGTATTTCCTAACAAAAAATTGTATTGTTTTCTAGCTAGCTAAAAAGCTAACAACGTTGTTTGCTAGCAAGCTAGCTAAAAAGTACAAATAACCCCTCCTTTGAAAAACATATTGTTTGCAACTTTGCTACAACGTTTCTTTTAAAGGAAATATATTTATATATTTTGCTAGCTGGCTGAGAAGTTAGTTAGCCTAATTAGCCTACTCATGATGGCTCAGCAAAGAAGCTCTAATTTCTCCTTTGAGTAAAACTTATTGGCTGAATTATCAACTGGACTTAAAGAAAGAAGAGATGCCTCATTAAACTGAAATGGGTTGTGTTTTTCTCTTGACTTTTCTAAAGGAACTTTATTATTTTTGCTCAATCCATCTCAAAAAGGCATTTTAAAAGTTAAATGTAATTTTTCTTAATTTTAAAAGTTTGGTGCAACATAATTTTAAGTTAAACCATGATTAAATCGGGTTTAAAAATGATCCCTTCTAGGTGCAATGCAGTCTGTGTCCCAAACTAGTGCAACTTTACATTCTGAGTATCGTCTCAATATAAAAGATGGCAGGGGCCCCCTCAGAGTGCAGGACGAGGCTTCTGAGGGGCCCAACCCGGAGTGAGGCGCTATTCTCTGGTGGCACATTCAAGGTCATTTAAGCAAGTGTCCCCACGTTCTCCAAAGTGTCACTCTGCACCAAAGTAAATTGTCAGTTTGTTTATACGTGCCATTTGATTGTGTAAGGCACCCTCCAACGCACACACATACACACCCACGCACACACATACGCACGCACCGAAAAGCTCCCCAGAGGTCAATTAGTACAGACAAGGGGCTTTCGAACAAAGGGTGCTAGTGGCCCAGAGCAGCCAAGGGAACCACATAATTAACAGTTATAAAGTACTTTACTCTGTTAATTTAATTAGTTAATCCTTTTATCAGTGATTCTTTGTTGAGGGGAGTCATTACAGGGCTCCTCTTCCAGTGTCACACATGGACCAGCGCTCCTCTTCCAACGTTATAGGGCTGAATGGCTGGTAATGGAGCTTCACAAGAGATCTGATCTGTTAATGCTACAAAGACACTCAGTGTGCTGCGAGAATTACACACCACATCTGAGGTTTGTGGACCTGCAGAATAATGACATCAAGAAAATGTTGTCATATGTTAATTTTCCTCATTAACCTGGAATCGTGGCCCCGCTAAGGTGTAGGGGATGTTACGGCGAATCAGTGTTCGAGACGATTTGGCTATTTTATTTCTGATGGTACAAGCACTCAACAAGAAAAGAGACATGTACAGATCAAATAAATTTGAGCATATGAGGTTTCTCGTCTCTGATTAAATGGGGACGTTTGAAGTCACACGATCAGTTTCATGCGCTGCCAAGTCTCATCCCTTTGTCCTCCTCTTTTTTTTTTTTTTGAACGACACCCCCTCTGCCCCAAAAACCCATATCTGTCCTCACACTCTGGAAATTATTCAAATGAGCCAAGCTCGCCATCACATTTATTTTACCACTTGAAGTGTTGGCAATAATGTGCATGTAATCCTATGTGATGTAGCTCTGGCACCTCTTTTCAGGTGCAGCACCTTTGAACATCAAATCTTTTTTTTTTTTTTTTAAATGTTTTAATAATCAGCTCCAACGCCCCCTGTCGGGCGTTGAACCCAGCATCCCCAGGTTCAGGGGGAGCCACTAGACAAACGTCCTCCGGCCCTTGCCTGCGCTGCACTTTCACAACCATTTAAACCCACACATTCAGTCTCAGATCACTCCCAGAAATACACACAGAAGAAAAAAAAAAATCATCAACAGGCTCTGTGTGTGCCTGCCGTCACCTCCCATTCCATATTAAACTGGTACACAAGGTCCTGCTGATTGCTACAAGCCTTACAGTCACAGCGTAACACCATTATAGATGAATGTGTCGGGCTGAAGATAGATCTCATAGTGACTGTATGTAAACATTCTGCCACACAGTTTGTAACAACTTCTTATATTTGCTATGGTACATTTTACTGACAAAACACAAACGGTGAATGAGTGTTTGTGCAGTAGGACGGACCATTAAACAGCAGCTATTCTTTCTGATGCACATTTACAACAGTTAAAGGAGAAATCTGTAATATATTTACTGTAACAGGCAAATATTGTTTGCCTGTTTCACATTAATTATAGTTAAAATTAGTGCTGAATGTTAGCAGAATGAGTGAATATCTCTTTTCGATTCATAATGCATATTTAATAGATGTTTATAATGTTAATGGAGTCTGGCAGGCAGTAAGGCAGGAAGTTGCTGAACTCCAGCTCTAGAGTGTGGATAACAGGCTTAGCTTTACACTGACAGACAACTGAAAGTAATAAACAGCTGATCAACTCACAGCGTACAGTGTGTTGTGCTCGTCTTGCGCTCCTGCAGTGTTCTTGCAGCCTGCCTGAGCTTCCTCATGTCTGGGGAGAAAGGGGCGGCTGGAGAAACTTGCTTCAACCATAGGCCGTATATTAAATATGATGTGGCTCCGACTCGCTATTTGGACTGCAGGACTCACTTTTGAATGCAACTGCTACATATTCAAGCCATGTATAAAAATAATTCAGTTACTTCTATCTAAAGATATTGCATTTGTTCAGTTTGGAGCACAGTAGGTCAGTGCCAAGAAAACCAGCGCAGCGTTTGCAATCAAACTCCTCATCTGACCAGATGGCTGATTGTTTACTTGTGTGTGAAAAAAAACCAACATATTTCTGATTGCAATCACTCTCAACCATCGCAGCTCCATTAGGCAGGAGTTGGGGAAATGATGACGACGTATGTGCGGAAACACCTGTTAGTTACTGTTAATGTTAATCTGGACCATGTGCATCTTCCTGACATGTCAAGTTGAAGTCTGGATACGTGTCATTCCAACACTGGAGAATTAGCCTCTGCTTAATTAAATGCACCTGCTGAAGCATCTCACAACGCCCCCTCCAGCCCTTCATCCCTGGGTTAACAAAACTCATGAACATCACATAAAAAGTAAGAGTCTGTTTTCCTTCGGCTGTTCTCCCATTTCACCGGGGTTCTGGGTAAATAATACACGATGACGCAAACTGTTTGTACAAGACAGAGTTCTGAATTTTTAATAAGCTGGCGGTGCACACTCCTTAATAGCATGAACTTTAAAAACTAAATGTTTCATGTTCACTTTGTGGGAAAAGCAGGTTCAGACTGTCACACAAAAACAAATAAAACGTCCACTGAATGATGAAATTATGAGCAAAGAGAACATGTACTTTATTCCATGAAAGTCTTAAGAGCAGTGGAACATAATTAATATTCTGAAATACCGTACTTAAGTACATTTTACATTACTCAAACTTACACTCACCTACATTTCAGAGGAAAATATCTTACTTTTTGCTCCACTACATTCATTTTACAATAGTAATTAAATACAAAATATGTCTATAAGTGAATTATCAGTTATATTAACAAAAATGAAGAAATAAACATGGTTATGGTTATAAAATTTTGAATGCAGGACTTTTACTTGTAATGGAATATTTTTACACTATCGTATCACTACTTTTACTAAAAAAGATCTGAATTTTTTCCACCACTGGATCTTAATGTGTATTAAATCTAATGTATGTAAACTATTATTTATAATTGGTAATCTGACCATAATTGAAACTGTCCAAGACAATGTAATCTATACGGTACTCACATAACTTCAGGCTATAGGCTCAAGTTTACAAACTCCCCCATCCGTGAAGAAATGGCTCCCCTATAATTTCTGGCAGTCTTTGATGGGGATTTGTGCCCAAATGAAAATGCATCCGAAATGAGCAGCCCTCTGCGGCCCCCACAGTGTGCAAAGATGGCATACAGCAATAATCTTAAAAAATGTAATTAAACACAGATAAGATTAATACAATCAGGGAGAGATGATTGAAAGATGCTGTTGTTGTGTAGGAGGGTGGCGAGGCCCCCGGGCCCCTGGGCCCCAAAACGAGGCAGCTAGCTGTGGGGAAGGGGGCCCTTCGCACTGGGATTAGCTTAGCCAGGTGGGGGAGCTTCGTGGTTTGAGCATTTAAATTAGCGGTGAGATGACAACCCCCATTAGGAGGGATTAAAGGCCTGCTGGCAGGCAGAAATGCACTGGCACTGGCAGGGGCATCCGTCACACAAAACCCAAGGCGATGTGGCACAAGTCAGTCACTTGACAGCCGTTGTCGTTCTCCTCGTCACAATCACATATGATGGTGTAATGCAATTTCAGAAAATTAAGATTAACTTTGGATTTTAATTTACTTATACACATGTTGTTATAATATTATTTTGTGATGCAGAAGAATTTTCAGTTCAATCAGAAGGTATTCATCTTAAATGCACTTTGTTTTGCTTTTTCACTCACTGTAAAAATAAAGTATTTGTTTTAAGTTTATAAAGTTGCCTTAAAATGTGAAAGTGACTGAATTCGGAAAGACGTTGAGATAATTATGTATTGATTTTAAACAAATACACTTTCCTTGTCAAATAAACTTGATATTAATTCAGTTGGACCAACAACTCTTCAGTCGTGCTTAAGAACAAATAAATTTGACTTCCTTTAACACTCAAACAATGCATGCTGGGAAGTCTGCTAATATGCTGACCATGTTTCTATAGAAACTAAATTTAATGAGTTGAATGATCTCTGTTCAGTACATACATTCAACTCATCATTTCAAGTGAAAAGACTTTGAAAGTAAGTAAATACTAGAAATGTTGAGTTTAATTAACTCAAATGAAGTTCATGAGAGATCAGTAGAGTCGTAGTGCTGTATCTGTTTGTTCAAAACAGCAAAGGTGGTTGCACTTAAACAGTTTATCACTAACACTATATCAAGACAAAGTTATGTTCTGACGTTGTCTTTTGACCTGGCCTCATGGTTTGGTCCTGAAAACAGTTTTTGTTTTATGCTTTTTCTTTTTCTTTTTTTTACAGCTGCCTTTTTCATGGCTCCGTTTCAAATGTGGGAGCCCATCTATGCAGCCTCTCTTAAAGTTAATTCAAAAGGACAGCGCCCAGGTTCAGGGGTGAGATTGCACAGAAGCCCAATCACCGTGGAGGTCCCCGCAGAGAATCTGTCTGTCGGTGGGATTGTGCTAACGTCAAAAAGCTGCGAGAGGAATTACTGGCTTACTGCCACCTGACAATGGCACTTTTTGTTCCCGATGCACTCCCAAGTTCTGAAGGCAGAGGAAAACAAAACAAAAACCAGCAATCCGATTAAAACAATCTCCTTGTGTCCTGATTAACGGACATTTACATGAGAATAGCCCTCTGTGATTAAACAGTGGTAGGTGAGTCCAGCGCCCTATGTGGTGTTATGGCCAGAAGGAAGCCCACAATGCATTGCACCGCGCTGCACGCCACGAGAGGGGGAATCTTCCCTGCCTGGCTGTATCCAGGCTGTTTGGCCTGTGCTGTTCGTCGTAAATGTGTCATCTCTCCCACGGCAGCTTACAAACAAGAACTTTTAAAGCCCACCACCTGCTGGAATAAGAACTCGGATCAGGGTGGGATGAGAGGATCGTATCTCTATGCAAACTAACCGATGACAAGTCCCAGATAGACACAATGACAGCTCAGGGTAGAAATCAACCCTCCTTCTAATATATGCACTTAACAATTTATGATTTATGATTTAGCATTTCAGCGATTTCCTCGTATGATGAACATACAGACATCTAAAGTTATGTCCTTACCTTATTAGTGAGGTGAGGGCTGCAAAACAAACAATGACAGGCACTGCAAGGGTGTCAGTAACAGCTTGAGATGAGAAAAAAAAAAAGCGGAGATGATAAAAAAGGAACTGTAGACAGACAACGTCAGATGTCACTGTTTGGTATTTCTACAAAGCTCCAGAGAGAGCGGCTAGCCTGGAGCCATCGCAGTGTTTGAGACAAATGAAGTGCGAGTGTGTGCGAGCTCCTGTGCCAACCTGGGCCTTCTCTTCTCTTCCCCCTACAGTACGCCAGCGAGCTCTCCAGCGGCAACTGGAAATCAAACAATTAGCAGGAGGGAAATAAAAGGTCCTATTTCGCCCTCTGGCACTTGTAAACATGGTAACAGTGTTTGGAAAATGCTGCCGTCATCATGCAAAGTTCTGTTTCCTGCTGTAGCTGGCAGCGCTATCAAACAACACTCACTGACAAAGAAAAAAAACAGTTGTATGATTAAAATAAAAAGGAAAATATATGTTGCAAGTGTGGAAATTGTATGTTATTTATAGATATTTGGGTTAAAGGTACTAAATCTGCAAGTAAAATTTCTAGATTTATAGAGAAATATTCCAATTTGCTCAGGGCTAGGCAACTATTGATTATTTTCATTATCGATTTATCCGTCAACCATTTTCTACATTAATCAAGGAGCTGTTTGGTCCATAAAATGTGAGAAAATGGTGAAAAATGTTGATCTGAGCCCAGGGTGAGGTCCTCAAATGTCTAAAATGTCTAATTTCCTCCACAACCAAAAGATATTCAGTTTACTATCAGAGAGGACGAAAGAAGCCAGAAAATATTCACATTTGAGAAGCTTGAAATCACAGAATTTGGACTTTTTTTTTTGTAAATGACTCAAAACAATAGTTGGCAATTAATTTAGTGGTTGACAACTAATGGAAAATTTTGGAGCTCTAAATTATACACCAACTGGAATTAATCTTTTGCATGTTTAATAAGGATTCAATTCCCACATGAGAATATTTGACAAAGATTTAAAGATGTAAATGCACAGATTAAAAACTGTCATTTTAATAATTTTCTTCATGCAGTTCAACTGTGATATAATCTGGCAAGTTGATCTTTCTCATACCACACCGAAGTGGAGTTAATATTGATCATGTCTTCACAAAACAGCTTCTAATGTGCACATATTCTTTTTTTAAATCGATTCAATGGAGGTTCTGACATAATAAATGAAAACTTAAAGCTGAATAAAATCATAAAAACTAAACAAGTTTGTGACTTAAGCTGAACTGTTTATTGAGCTCACACTCGGCCAACTGGGTATTGAGGCTACATTTAGAGCTACATGAAGTAGCTTTAAAGCGCAGAGAACAAGAACATGAATCTGCCCGTATCGCTGCAGAGTTCAACGTGCTCTCTAAGTGGAATTCTTAACTATGGGACCCCTTCACAGCGAGGAGTTTCTGTTTACATAAAAGAGCCGGTCAAGGTCTGGGACATTGCACTCGGGACTGGGGCATCCCAGCTCTCTGTCTAAATGGAATGGAGAAAACATGGACGTTAATGTAAAAGCAGAAAACAAGGAACATGTGTTTGCTTCCCCGAGATGAAAGTTTTCCAGGCTGGTTTGTTTTAAGTGAATTGAGAGCTACTTACATGTAGGACAATGTGCTGGACCTCATGTTTTTGATTTTTGCAGTACATCTGTGTTAATTCCTTACTTGCAAGCAGTTAGAGTTGTTGTAACTGCATTCAGTTGTGTTTAATTTAGCTTTTTAAAAATAACGAAAGAGGAAAAATAGAGTTTGCACATTATAATGCTCCCATGAACATTTATTCTGACCACCATGTGATGTTAAAAATGTGGAATTAATTTCATAAATGCAGTCACACACACTAATAATTTCAAACAGTATATGTAATATTTGTTGTTATAGATTAAGATGAAAAAAGCAAACAACATGAAAGATGCATATGATGTTGGTGTAACTGCCACTAAGGATATCATACTGTAATTAACTGCACTGAGAAATCATGTGAATGTATTTTAGCAGAAATAAACCGTAAACATCACTAAAATTAATATCTCCTATTATAAATGATACACAGAGTATTTAGAAAATGAGTTTAAGTTTCTTTTTCTTTGCACTATAAAACATCATGTGTTGCAATTTGAAAAATACATGTAACTTCTCACACAGAAATGACATAAAGGGCACTAATGATAAACTTTTAAATAACTTTTGACTTTTTGACGGAGTGTCAGAATGAATATTTAATTCGTGCTTAATACATTTGTAACAGCTATTCAAGATTCAAGAAATGACTTTCAATCTGGAGGTGCGAGTATTCACATAACTGTGTGTCTGTACAGTATTAAATAGGGTTTAAGGCTCATTTTAAATTAAGCTAGATTATTGGGCCAAATGCATATGAAGGGATTTGTGTAATACATGTAACAGTGAAGATGATGGATATTGGCACGATATCCTTACAGTATTGAACTGGTATTGAAAAAAGGATTACAGGGTGTATGTCCAGGCGAAAAAAAGATGGTAGGAGCACGTCCATCTGACTTTTTCCTGTTTCTAAAAGGCTTTTAAAGGATGGTATTGAAGTGCATCGACTGGTCCTGGATGAATAGTGCTGACCTTAGATGTCCTTCTGCAAGAATGGCAGGGAGTTATTTGCACAAAGGACATGGAGAATAATTCTATGATGAGGAGGGTTATACTCTAAAATCTGACTGTTGGTATGTAATATTGAAATTTAATCATGTACCTAAATGCATCTTTAAAGTGGATAATTTGTGATTTCATGTGCAGAATTCTATATTGATGAGCACACTCAATATACTGTACAAAGATAGAGCTGCAATGATTAGTCTTTTAGTTGTAAACTGTTAAATTAATCACCAGCTAATCTGATAATCAATTAAACATTTTGAGTCATATTTTTAAAATGAAAAAGTCAAAATGTGAATATTTTCTTTAGTCCTCCACGATAGTAAACTGAATATCTTTGGGCTGTGGACAAAACAAGACATTTGAGGACGTCATCTTCAGGTTTGGAAAACAATGATCAACATTTTCCAATGAATGACGTGAAAATAATCATGAAAATGATGAAAATAAGCATTAGTTGCAGACCTATGTAATAATATTCCACTTTTAATATACAACAACCAATGAGCTACTGATTAAATGCAGGTATTATGTTAATTAATCATTTCATAGTATTAATTATTACTGTTTTGTTACTTTTGTTCAGTGGTGCACCCCCACACTTGTGTTTATGTGTAAGTCCAACTTTTCCCCCTTTTTTTCCATACGCTTGTTTCAGTCTGTCTCTTCATATGAAGCTGTGTGCACACATACTGCACACAGTCCATCGAGCCACTGGAGTCCAATGTTGGCCTGACCTGTCCACATTTTCCCCAGCCTGTCTCTGTGCTCCCAACATCCCTCTAAGTAGTGCTTTACACTCGGGCACCCTCTGGGGCTGCAGGGGCCACTTTGATAGAGATGGATGCGCTGGTGCTCTACTGCCCTCCAATGGCAGCTGCCACACACACTCAGCAGCGCTCCATGACTCCACTCCTCTCTGCCTGCCAGTGCTGGGCAGTTAGCGTTCAGCACTGAGAGGACGGACTGGAGACCAGGAGACTGACCAGAGCAGGGCCAAAGGAGAAGGGCCTCCACACAGGAAAACTAGTTCAAGCAGATGATGCCATGCAGGAGAGGCATGTAGTGGAAGGCTGTGAACAGGTGTAGAGAAGCATGGCTGCATGATGGATGCTAAGGCCTGCCACTGCTCCCTCCTGCATTCACAACTGCCCATGTTCAGGGTTTAGAGAGCAATACAGTATGCCTTATTAGTTTCTACTCTAGGGCTGCAACTAGCGATCATTTTTCATTATCAATTAATCTCTTGACCATTTTCTCAACTGATCGATTAGATGTTTGGTCTGTAAAATGGGAGAAAAAGCCCAAGGTGACGTCCTAAACTGTCTTGTTTTGTCCAAAACCCCAAAAATGTTCAGTTTCCTGTCATAGAGAACTTAAGAAAACCAGGAATTATTCACATTTGAGAAGCAGAAATCAGAAAATTTGGACATTTTTCCTTTAAAAGAATAACTAAAAATGATCAATTGATTATCAAAATAGTTGATAGTTGATTCATTTGACAACTTTCCCAAAGTCAGTTCTTTCTTGTCGCTGTACACAGTTATTAAATAACAACAAAGACTAAAGTAATTGCCATGTTTAATCTAGGGCTGCAACATGCATAAAATGTCAGGAAGAAGTGAAAATGTCCATTCCAGTTTTTCCAAGTCCAAGCCGATGTCTTTAAATGTTTCAAAAAATGGGAAATCTCCATATTTGAGAAGCTGAAAACGTTTTTGCATGAAAAATGACTGTAAGGTTTAACTGATTATCAAAGTAGTTTAATAGTTTAATGCTTTTTATGACTTTCTACCACCAACCAGATTCATTTCACTTTCCATTTTACTTTCTTTGGCTAGCAAGCAATACTTATTGTTGAGCCCCAGATATTGATGTGATTGATTTGAATTGACTTTTATTATTGTGTCAATACAAATAATGTGCCGAACCCAAAAAGTCATGCAAGATACCATTGTTTAGTGACAGACCAGAAACAATGGTAGCCAAGCTATATGAATTATATGAATTCATATTGAACAATCGTCCCATTCTGTCATAGTCAACTGTGTGTAAGTGTGTGATGGTGGCTGTATCTGCAGAGACCATGTCGTCTGCATGTATTTCCTTATTTTCTCACTGTTCTGCTGTCCTAGCAACATTTTATGAACTCAGAATGTCTGTATTTGACATCCTGAGAAAGAGACTCAACAATCAAGTGTCTTTCTGGTGCGTTTATAGACAGCTCGGACAAATCTTACTGATTCTGTCTTTAATAGTTGCAGCTCTATTTTACTGCATTTGCTTCATCTCATTTGCACTAAAACTCATATGCAAGAAAGTACGCAAATATACATATACGCACACACAAATACACATGCACGTACATGCACACACACACACACACACACAGCCACATATAGTTCATAGAGATAAATGTAGACAGTGTGCTGAGGCCCAGATGGCTCAGTCACAATGGCGGTGCAGGGCAGCCTTTGATGGGTGTGAGTGATTGATTTCAGGCTTGACTGGCTCTGATAGAGTCACCTCAGGAGGCGCCTGGCAACCACAGGCCCACGCCAGAGCCTTTCGGCAAGAAACAAGATGGAGCTGAAATTCACTGGATGCCCAGCAGCTTCATTCGCGTCCCCATAGAAGTCCAATACATTCTGGGTACTTACAACCACTGGAATTGGATAGATTTTGTCACTGGCCTCAACTTTCAATGGCAAAGCGGTTTACAGTAGAGTAATGGGTCATTCAATGTGTCACAGCATGTTACTCTCAACACAAGACATGCCTATTTTCATTTGTGAACTTTCTTCCCCCTTTATTCTTTGTGGAGAATAAAGGCAACTGTGAAATCATGATTAACTATCAAATCCACAAATAAAAGTACAATTTGAGAGTTATGAAGTCCTCACAGAAATACTTCCAATTTATTTTATATCCATATGGCTCTTCCTTTGTTAGTTTATGCTCCGTTGAAACGCTGTAATTTGCCCTGCATGAAGATATTGAGCGATAGCTGTAATGGAATACGACTGTCATCTCGGGGTGACATTTTCAGCACTGCCACTGTGCTGCGACTGACTCCGCTGAGTTTGCCGGGCAGGAGGGCACCGCGATCACGAGGACATATTTGCCCCGGAGTCATCTCAGTTACCCTCTACACTATGACATGATTTGACAATCAATTAACCGTCCCCTCGCTAAACAAGACTTCTGGATTCCAAATCCCTCGCTGCTGAGGAGCAGTCAGTCCACGGTGTCAGCATCGGGCTAATCTCGGCTGTCAGACGTGTCAGGGGGGAAAAAAGTGGATTTTTATTTAAGAAATTATTAATATGAACTGTTCTTAGAAAGTATTATTGGTTTTCAATTGGTATATTAGCTGCCGAGCCAAGTAAAAGCTTATCTTTGGCAACAAAAACATAAAGAAATGTGACCCCACATTATTTTATTGCATATAGTACAGTTTGCACATATCTGCATCTAAATATTAAAATGGTGACATGAATGCTGTGGAAGGTCGTGTCAAAGGTTGCTAATGTGCAACAAAAAATGAAAACGGCCACTGAAAGTGAAAAATCAGTCTACATTCGCAATTATGTTTGTATTTCTAATCACACCGCCTAATTGCCTTAACTAAATAAATCACACTCTGATTCACCATGGCAATAGCATTACCATGGTAATAATTACTACTGTGATGACATTGACATCAGGCAGGTACACTTTGCCTCATTTGAATAATTAACATCTTAAGAGCCACGGCTCTTTCTCCTTTTCCCTTTTTTTTTCTCCCCCTATCATCCTCCATTTATACTACTAATTGTGAGTTTATTAAGGAAGGGATTGATGAGCCCTGTGCATAATTTACCAATTAGTTCTACACATTTGTAAAATTGCATCCTCAAATAACACGTGTCACATTTATTTAAGATTAAAGTTTAATGTGTCTTGTTGCTTATGACTTGGAAATTAATTTGTCTAAGAATATCCTCCAGCTATTGTAGAGGAGCTTCGAGATAAATCATAGTTGGTTTATGGTGAAATGCAAACTATCATGCAGTATCGCCCAAATTAAAATAAACTGCATATTATATAAAGACCAATTTAGAAATATAAAGACATGGATGAACTGTTGATGAAGTCTTTCTTTAAAACAAAAAGAGATAAAGCGAGGTCTGTGGACAGAAAACCAACATTCCTATGGGTCAAATAAAGGATCTAATACTGTCTAATAGAGAACATATTATTTCTTGTTTTTGTCTAATTTGATACAAAGTGCTGTGTCCCATTACTGGACTGCAAAATAAAGTGTGACCAATTATACATTTAATGTCAAACAACCTTTCTAGGAATGCTTTTCGAAAGCAAACACTCATATCCAAACCTTATTTCAGCTGACAGCAACTGTCTTAACCCAGATCTGTCAGGAAAGAGAAGAGGAGTATGACTGCCGCTGATGCAGCCCTGGCTCCAAACACACATATATCTAACTGGAGACAGAGGGGCGGGCAGAGAGGTGAGAGCGAGGGCAGGGCAGCTCTGCCCGCCTGGGGAGTTTGGCATGTGCCCTCCCCGGGCCTCCCGCGGACCTGGGGTCAAAGTAAATAAAGGGGCGATGTGGACCGCCTCCAGCAACCCCCTTACCAACCCCTTTTTCCGCCCTTCATCCCACAGCCCAGTAACAGGAATCGGCCTCTTTATCCACTGACCACGCCCTCCTGTAGCCATCCATACCTCCACTGCCACATGCCGCCTTTTCTAACATTCTCCAGCTCCATGTCCAGACATGAGGCCAAGGCCCCCTCTCCACAGTTTGTAACAGTCTGACACTGAAACACAGTCGGGTAGCTGCAGTATACGAGCTCCGGTGGTGCTGCAAACAGCGTCTCTCCATGTGCGTAAAATATTCACCAATGCAAACATATTGCTCTATAAACATGCACACACATACAAAATGTACTCTGCTACAGCTGCAAATGCACACACATTGCGACTGTAACCATGCATACATGAGCATGCTTTGTATTCCAGGTTCCTACACATTTTCCGTTTCAAAAGTCAAAACTTTTACAGACTACACCTGATAGATTTTTTACACCATATATGGCATCCAAGTACAAAAAGCTAGATGTTTCTTATGTAAACAAATAGTTTTAAAATGCAGCTGTTAACATGTATGTTATGTCGCCAAATAATTTATGTCAGATACTCATACAAATCAGTTCAAATCAAACCCAGTCTGTGCAGCCTCTGTGTCTATGGAAACAGCAATGAATGCAACCATGAAAGTATGGTTTCCTTATACAGAAAAGATAATCCATCCACTTTTTTGATAATGACATCACTGCATAACTCATCATTGCTCAGACAAGCTTAGTATTTGGTTATTTGTGATGCTATGTACAGTACATATGCATTTTAAAGATATTGCTGCATTTTCCAGTCACACACCATACTTCTTGCCTACGACATGAAACTTGCTCTGGCCCACATAACTCTCACACAGCAGTAAATATTTTGGTTGTGCTCCCTGTTCAAAACATCACAAAACACACACTGCTAATATCATTTTAGAAAGTCTGAATTTTATGTTTCTGAGACTGATAAAGGCAATAGCCTGGAAACACAAATATTTTTCCATACTCTCTTTTCTTTTCCCATATTTATCCAGACCAGTGCTAAAATCAAATTCCATACTGTGTCCATTAGAGATGAAATGGTATGAAACATCAAATCACAGTTATCTTAACAAAAATTATTACCGTTATCTGTATTATCAAGGTTTTGTTAAAATGTGCTAAAAATGTTCTTAAAGTACTGACACACACACACACACACACACACACACACACACTGAGTGTTTTCATTGATGTAAGACAAACCCATGTTTCTGTGGCTGCATCTGGGAGATTGTTGCTAACTTTGGTTGATACTGGACAGTGTTTACCCTGAGTTTTTCAAAGCACAGTAATCAAACACTATTTTAATGATGATTAAAATTTGTCTTGTTGTCTCATTTTGGTGCCACAAGCTGTCAACTGAAATAGTTGCCCTCTGGTACGGTCATTATAGACACATTGCCAAACGTGCCTAGTTAACATTACGGCAGCACTTGTTCTGCATGGCTCTGGCAGCAGGTAGCCTTCCGTTAGCTAGTAGCCACCATAAACATGGTTAAAATGACAAGCTAAATGGTTTAAAGTGTAGCTGTATTTCACTTGAAAGGATTCCAACACCTGGTGAGATGCTCAACAAATGTTTTTAAGAAATGCGTGTAAAGAGGGGAAGCATCTGGTGACGCACGGGATACACATGTAAGCGGAGGAATGCATCGTGCTCGACTGCTTGTGTGACCCCACACCAAGCACATCCACCAGCGGTGTGGGCACCCCTGCCTCGGAAGATGGGGAACAGATATAAAACACTAGATGTGATGTGTCATAATCACCTGACATTTATATCCATGATGGGAAGACCACTGATGATGATGATAACAGCAGCCTGTTCTCCAGTTAGCAAACATGATCATAACTCTGCCAAAGAAATGCTGAAGTTTGAGGAACACCAAGAATACCAACTCAAAATTTATTTTGCTGTTATTAGAACTGCAACTGTTGTTTAGTTTTAGCTGTAGTGATTGGATAAATTTCATTTATTATGTAAATGTGTTATGTGAATGTAAGTGTTTTATATTTATTAACGCATTACATACTAAGTATATATGAATATATATACAAAGTTATATGCTAAATTATTAACAGTTAATATAGTGTTCAATTTCAAGTGGTCAAGTCATTGGCTCAGCAATGAAAAAAGTCGTTCTTTCATGTCTTCGACTGTCATTTTGCACTTCTGTTTTGTTGTGTATTTCAAAAGGTTCAGGCCGACTGATGTTAGCAGATGGCTGACATTATCAGCAAATATTGGCCTGTCTTAGCTATTTCTGTCTATCGGCATTGGTGTATGTTTTCCGATATATTTTGAAATAATTCTACTTTTTTGACAGAACAAATTGCACATGGTTTTTATTTTTTAGTTTAATAGGTAGCATTTTATGCATATTCTATCCTTTTTCGTAATGCAAGTTTAATGTATATACGTATTATTCATTTGTGTTTTTTTATTTATAGTTATACTGTAAAATATCCTGCCTCTATTACATATTTTTGTAAGGAATGTTTACCATATTGGTCGATATCAATATCTGAAGAAAAATTAACAATACCCTACTCTAGTATTTGCGCACTGGATTACCTTAAATTAAGTTCTTCAAGTGCAGCTGACTCTATCTTGCACACATGAATGCATGAACATACAAACATATGTGAGCACAGATACACACACAAACTCCCCGGTAATGAAATCCAGAGGTGCGTTTCATTGCAACACGGATAGAGAAAGTACAGAAAGTGATTGTGAAGTGAGGTGATGGTGGACAAAGAGTTCCCATTCCCCCATAGATTTAGAGAGTGGAAAAATGCTTTACACGTAATAAAAAACAATAGGTAGCCACAGAGCTCGCTGCGCTCATAGCAGGAAACACAGGATCTGCAGTGTGAGCAGAGTCTAAGAGAGCTTAGCAGCTTTATAACATCACGTTAAATGTCTATTAGTCTACGGTTGGAACAGAGGTTAACACTCCCACACATTGTTCCCCCTTACAGGTTCCACCACATATAATATAAAGCACCACCCTCCCATCCATGCTGCATGTTTTGTCACCCTCCCACCTAAATTCATCTCCTAACTTTCATACATCTTGAATTATTCAACCCTTTCAACAAGACACCAGCCATGTCTGACAAAAGGACAATATGCCAACATCCTCTCCAAGTTAATGTCAGGGCGCCGCAGACACATGGAGACCGACAACTCTTCCTCCTCCTCCTCTTCCATCCCTCCATCGCCCCATCCCTCCTGCTGGAGGAATTCCCAACCCTCTCTGCAGGTAGCCAGCCAGCCAAGACCAGCAGAACATGTGTTTTCCTCCCCTGGTCGGGTCAAAGTGAGGTCGTTCATTCATTCCCAGTGATATAGCGGCCCCGGCTCTCCCGCTTGCATGCTTATCATGTGCCGCACCCTCGCAACAGATGATGAATTCACTCAGCAGATAGATAGATAGATAGACAGAGGAGAAGAGAAAGGGATGGAGTAGTAAGAAAAAGATGAAGACAGACCCCCCTCTGACGCCTCCAGACGCATCTCGTCCCGGCCGGTTTGCAACTCAATCAGTGGCATGTGCGACTTTAAGAGGAGAATTGAATGTTATGCCACTCTTTTTTTTTTTTTCTTTTTTTTTTCAGACGTTTGAGCCGGGAAGGGTTTTGAACTTTGACCGCAAAGTTATGAATTTTCTTTTAAGACTCAGAGGAACTTAAGGAAAATATTTTCGGGACAATGTACACAGGATATTCACGTTTCAAAGCAAGTTTGGATTTCAATAATGTTGGGAAGTCTGGCTTTTAACCATGCTGTTTCCACAAGTTTGTTTTGTTCATTCTTTAGAACATTCATAATATTGATGCAAGCAGTTTAGACAACCCAAATACAATATTGTTACACTGCTGATCATGAGGTCATTCACTCAGGAAGAGATCATATTTGAGGATGATATTTGTGACTTTATTATGCCAAAAAACACACCAAACAGGAGAATTAAAGGCTTTCAAATTGTCCGCTCTTATTATTGATCAGATTGGCTTTGCTGCACACGACATCCTCACCACATCCCCATGTCCTGTGATGATGCCAGAGGCAGACACTCAGGGGGTGTAATACTTGCCAGGAGGACCAAGGATGCTGGAAAGTATTTTGTACGCGGTCAAAGTGGATCACAAGGGACTGTGTAAAAAATCTTTGAGGGGAGAGAGGGTCAGAAAAGGAAGAGGTTATTGTACTTTTTCTTTTGGATGAGGGTAGTGTAGTTTTCAAATTGAATGCTTTGTTTGGAAGAGCAGTGAGAGAGGGCCTTTCATTCTTTTTCTCTCTCAGTTATTATTTTTGTATTATCCTAAATGTATATTTAATGTCAGCCTCCTTTTGCAATATCGTTAACAGTTATATAAAGAACTACATCAACTTTCACTTGCGCCATGTAGGACTGTGCCCTGTACCATTTGGAGCTTTGAAATCATCAGCCACTGACTACTCCATTGCCACCTGCAAAGTCTCAAGATTCTGTGTCAGTCAAATTTGCGTTCATGCGCCGGGCAATGGTTTACATCAAGCACACAGCGACACAGACAGTTATGTCAAAGTCATACTCAGTGGCACTAGTCACAGCCACACACACACAAACTCCAGCATGCTGTAGGCGTTGATAAGAGGAGAAATAGAGTCCACAAACAGGATGAAGAGAGGGGAGACAAGACTACAAAGAAGAAGCCACAACAGTTAACTTTCTAGCCCTTGAGGCTCACTTTAGCAAGCATACTACTGTTGACAGATATTAAAACTGACATTTAAAATCTCACCTCTAGTTCTACTAGTGTTGACCGTGTCTACCCAAACATTTCCACATTCAAATTGTTTTTCTGCTTTTGTTTTTCTCACTGCAAAGCATTACTACAGCAAGCTGTTGCACCACGTCAGCCTCCGCTTCCCCATAAGATCACGAAACTGTGTTCCCTCTGGCATGATAATCTGAATAATATGTGTGATGCTCCATTATTTTCAAATCTTGTTGTCAGTGTTTCATTGTGAACACATAATTTAAAATTCTCTTAAAGAAAAGTTACAAAAATGTTTGTGTTCTTAGAATGAAAGAAAATCGTAATCGGCTGGTCAGACTTTAAAGGGATTGTTCAAATTATTGGTCTGGTCTGTGCGGCCATGGGTGGGAGGTCTAAAAATGAAGGCAAAACGAAGGCCTGGCACGCTTGCTATCTTGTGCTGCGCGCATTGGAGTAAAAATCACTTGTGCCTTAGACCGGCTAAAACCTGGTTGAGGCGCAAAATCTGTGGCGCAATAGGTCTGAATGCACAAGATTGCAATGTTTGGCTGAAGCACGCACATACGTCTCCACAATCACAAAACACCTTCGTTTATTGGTGGTTGGATATAGTTGTGTGTAATTTTGCACACGGGTGTACCCACTGGGTCAGTTCCCCTCTCCTCTCAAGTGCACTGTCCCTCTCCCCCACTCCTCAGTCAGCAGAGCAGCATAATAACGATGATGATAATAATGAATTACAAAATACAACATTATTCCAAGGTGCTTCAGTGTAAAACATAACCAGTTTCATATCTGCATGGCTTTTACAGTTCATTTATTGTATTACTTTTTGCAGGCGTTGATGTAAAATGAACTGTTTACACATGAAGCTGCTTTAGAGATGTTCAGCTGTGTCACTCTCACATGTTCACTTTCTGAACCTCCCTCGCTCGAAAATCTTTTCTCTTTGTTTCCTCCTGGTAAATCCACCGTCATGCTGCCACTGCTTGCACTCCTGGCGCACCTGATTCTTAAAGGTGATGAGAGCCGACTTTCTGATTGGTTTATTGCGTGTTCAGCCTAAACTCATCCATGAATTAATCAAGGCACTTGGGCACACCTGATAGGTGCATCCCACTGTGCACTGTTGGCACAAGGGGCAGGACAGGGCAGGATAACCCTTGTGCCCCTGGTGCAAGATAGCAAAAGTGGATTTGGACAAACTTTGAATAAATTAAATCCATTGCACATCGCGCTTTCCACGTGTACTTTAGATCAGCATAAGATTGGGCCCAGAGTGTGAATGAGCACACTGGTTGTGTATTCAATTCCAGGTTTCATCAAGATTTAAGGTTTAAGGTAGCATACACAACCAAAGTTGTACCAGTTTAACACTGTTATTATTTTGACATATTTTTGGAAGGGTGTAGTTTCTTTTTTCTAACACAAGAGAAGGATTGAAAGGAAACATTAATACCTCTGGTGAGGGCCTAGCTCCCTGAACCACAATTTTCATACGGTCCCTAAAATAATAGTTCAGGTGCCTGGCTCTCAAAGCAGGACTGCAAAGTAATCTGCATAATTTGGCAAATTAAATCTGAGAGCCCACTTAAAAATGGAACCGTACGTTACTTTATTTTTTCTTCTAGTCCAGAGAAAAACCATCTTAAAGACATGCAAGGCTCCGTATTGCTGCCTTATCTTACCAAACGACAGCTGCAGACAAGCTGAGGAGGCTGTAAACCACTAAGGGGACATAAAATAAATAAACAACAATAATAACACTTAGGTATCACAGCCTGTACTTAATGTTTATCAGGTGTCGTGGCGGCCATGACACCGTGCTGAGTAAGGTTCTCTACAGGAGGCATCCTCTTGGCCTCGTCGCCAGCATGTGGCCACCGACGGGAGCTGAAAAGGCGAGACAAGAGATTAAGGAGGCAAGAAGCTTTGTCTGTGCGCCCTCCCTGCCTCAAATACAACAACCCTCTCCACCCCCACCCCCCCACTTCCCCGCAACACACACATGGACTCTGCCCCCATTTTTTCTTATTACCGTAAGCACGAAGGGAAAAAGGACAAAATAGTACTTACTAATGGACTAAAAATGTCCCAAACTCCCTACCCTTTCACCAGAAAAACCACTCTCCAAATCTGCCCTCAGTCTCACCGTCGAGCACTACGTTTAGTCAATCATACAGTGCCCTATAAGGAATGGATTTTGGGACATCTTGTGAGGCCGGGTGAAATGTGAGTTAATGGGAAGAGAGTCGGTGGTTGAGTGAAGAAGCAAGGCAGAGTAGGTAGTTAAAGAGCAGAACAGTGCCTTAGGGGTACTCAGTGTATCCGGACTCACACTGGGAAAAGTGTATTTATCAACTTAATAGCAGGTGTCTGATTGAACATGACTATGATTACAGTAAGTTGTTCCTTCTTTTGGCTCCTCTCCTCCTCCTCCTCCAACTCTTCCTCCTCATCATACTCCCCCTCGCCGCTCCCTCCTGTTTTCCACCTCACCATCCTCTACCTTCGTTTCAGAGCTACAGGAAGATGGTATGGTGGGTATTATCATTGTCAACACTAAGTGATTTAATTATTTTACAGCGGCATAATGTATTAAAGGCGCAGATCATTTATAATTCAGTTTGCAAGGCCTAAAAACAACCTGTGTGTGCAGCAGAACTTCCTCGTTGATGATGCCTTTTTCTATGTTGTTAATTATAACTTGCATTATATGAGCAATATCTAGCAACTTTATGTCCAAAAAATGAGTACAGCAATCCAACGGTATATTAAATAGGTTGAAGCCCTATTTTACATACAGTCTATGGTTGAAATGAGTTGTTTCATCCCTCCTCAGACTCAGGAAGCTCAGGCAGGCTGCAGGAACACTCCAGGAGAGCAAGACAATGACAAGCAACAACGGATCCCACACTGTAAGTTGATCAACTGTCAGTTGTCTGTCAATGTAAAACTAAGCCCATTATCCTGAAAACAAAACCTAAATGACCAGGACAATAACACATAAAAAAAAAAAGATTACTTGGTATATGCATCAGTGCTTATCATGCAGGACAGATGTAACAAGACAAAAACAACTCAACAAGATGAAAACATTATAAGAAGACAAAAACAACATTAAGCGACGAAACAGACAAGAGAGAGCAACTCGACCATGGAGATAAAGTGAGACTCAGTTAGCTTTGCACAGAGGCAGCCAGTAAAAATGTCCTCCAGAGGGCTACTTTTTACTTTTATACTCCGAGTACATTTCGGAGCCTGTACTTTATCACCTTAACTTGAGTTAGAGTTATTTTTACACAAGTATCTGTACTTCCACTTGAGTACAGAATGTGTGTACATTTGCCACCTCTGGTTATGACTAATAAACAATCATTAACAGATTTGGTGAACGTTCAGCATTAATTTGAACTCAATTAACATGAAAAGGGTAAACAATAACACAAGTTACAGACCAGAATAGGAATTTCAAAGGAGGGCACCGCAGCTGTTGTGTTGTTGTCAGAGAAGCTGGTATTTCAACTTATCATGTTTCCTTAATCTCTCATTTTATGATTTATTACAGTAAATATATAACCCATTTCTCCTTTGACTATGTTGGCCATTGAAATGTGAAATATGTGTTTGTGTAAAGCCAATCTGGAGAAAAATCGGGACTATCAGAGGCAGGGATGGTATTCTGAGAAAGAAACAAGCGAGTAAACAAGAAGAGGAAACTGGCTCGTGGAAGATGGGGTGCGGGAGCCATTTAGCTGATAAGGCAGGGAAGGCCCTTCAGGTGTCTCCTGCTCCACTGCTGTGTAAATGAGCTCCAATTAAACAGGCGGCCCCTGGCTCAGGGTCTCCCCGCAGCCCTCCCCAGCCTCCTCAGCCTACTCCATCCCCTAAGCCTCCCCCAGCCCCTCGCTGCTCGCCGTAAGGCCCAACCCACCCCATGGCTCCTGCAGCTGCTCGCTCACTCCCACTCTCTGTTTTTCACTCACACTGCGTGACCCAAAGGCCTGCTTAACTTGCGTGTGTACAGGCAGTTGTCTGTTGGTGTGTGTGCATCTGCGTGTCTGTTAGCCCTGCAGCATTTCAGCTTATTGTCAACTCCCGATAAGTGACAGCATGGTGGAAATGCTGCATCCCAGTGTCTGCTTGATTTGTGTATATTGCAGTAATTGCTCTGAAACTGGAAAGTTATTCTCACTGTTTAAATTCAAACATGAAAAGGAAAAATTAGGTTTTGTTCCATACTGATCTGAACTTTCTCTACTGCGTGGTCCCAACTGTTGGAATCGTCTCCGAACACTGACCAAACACAACGCTAACAGTTTGCAAACATTGTCTGATTCCTCAGAAGGCCTTTGCCACACAGCAACGGGGGTCTGAGAGCAGCGGGAGATTTGGCCAATTAGATGAGGCGGTGATTTAGGTGGCCAGATTGGGAGTGTCACTGTTGGCTGCTGGCCAGGACACTGGGGTTGCCACCCCTGATCCTCGAGAAGCCATGCCACGAGTTCCTAAATGACCACAGCGAGGGAAGAGGAGGGGACAAACATTTGATGACTAGTACTGCATTCAGTTTTGCAAAATATTACTTTATTCGTCATAAAGAAGCCTTTCAGATGATTGACATTATACAGCAATCTGTTGATTATTTAGATAATAAAATGTCCAAAAATAGTGTAAAACATTTATCACAATTTCCCAGAGGGTAAGGTGATGTCTTCAATTTGATTTTTTTTTTTTGTCTGACTCACAATCCAAAACACAATATTAAACACAAAAATGCTGCAAATTCTCACATTTTAGAAGCTGTAACCACCTGATGTCTGCTTGTTAAATCCTTCTTGTCTCAACAATTAAACTCAAAACTGTTACTGATAAATTTCCTGGCTGTCATACCAACTTATCAACCAGGGCTCCAACTAAGGATTATTTTCATCATTGATTAGCAAGTAAAGCCATATTTATAAAGCTTTAGTCTATAAAATGTCAAAAAAAACAGTAAAGTGACATCTTCAAATCGCTTCTGTTGTCCACCCAACAGTCCAAAACCCAAATACTATTCATTTACTATCATCACTGACAAAGAATAGCAGCAAATCCTTACAATTAAAGCGATATGTAACATTTTTGCCTTAAAAATCTCTAAAAATGGTAGATATATGTTAAATATTCGGTTGAATTGTGTACTTACATCATCCCAAATGTTTCTAACAATGGTAAAATGCAGAGAAATCTGTAGTTTATTCAAGGTAACGGTGCATTACGTTACAGTTGCTAGCTAGTTGCTAGTTGTGATAAGTTCCAGGAAAACAAGGGACACATCAGATATGTCAGAGTGAGCAAGGAAGTTGGCAAATACATTACCTCGTCCATGAACATGATTTCTGCCTTAGTCATGTCAGATTTTCATCAGCAATGGTGTTTGTTCAAAAGTTAAGACAATAACCACACTACTTTACAACCTCATCAAAATGCAGCTTTTGTTATTGTTTCAATGTTAGAGACCTCTAGTGGCACAACTTGCATATTGTGTGTTTAAAAAGTAAGGTGTAAGGTGGTTAAATTCAAAATTCAACCTTTTTAGCACTGGTATCAGAAAAAAACCCATACAATACCGAATACTACCAATCAGTCGACATACTGTTTTTGTAAAGAATCCAAATTTAGAATTTAACTACTGTGTTGTCGGTCTATAAAAAAGAACAGTACATTCCCACAGCCTGTCTCATTTTATCGTAGCGATGAAAATTCAGTCTGAGATGTGTCAGAAAAGTGCCGTTGTTTACGATGGATGGGTCAGAGCTACAAGTCAGACTGCAGCTTGTGTGTAACAGATCACTCCTTACCTCCTACTGTACGAGGAAAGCACAATTACCTGTTCTTGTCGAGGCATACAGGCCCTGTCAGCAGCACCTCGTGCATAATACATACCTGACATTCTGCTAACGTTACCTGCCACATGTAACCAGTCACACTGTAAAAGGTGTTTGTCTGCTCCCCCGCCACTCCAAATGCTAGATATTTAAAATTAATGGCTGTGATTAAGATACTTTAAAACCGGCAAATGGTATATTTAAATATTAAGTCACATGTAATTAAGCAGGGAGAAATATTCATTCCCGTTGTTAGGGCAATTATAACAATTTCCATCAAGGGATTTCTCAGCTTGACTTTTGTTCTGAGCAATAGTGATTAACATTATGGTTAATTGAAGTCATTTTCGAAGACTTGGGGTATTTCTTATTCCCCGGCCTTAGAAAAAAAAAGCGAAGCTGGACAGAGCGGACGCAGCAGGTCTGGTGTAGAGTCTTAAGGACATGATTTTCTCCTCCCTGGTCCCTTCCTGTGAGCATATTTAACTGTGCGTAGGGGGGTCGTCCCCAGGTGGCTGAGGAGGTCAGTCTCCCCTGTGGGAGCGGTGAATCAGTGGACAGTTGGAGATGAAGGCCCAGTGGGGAAACACACCTCAGGTTTGCAGCCATTTCCTTACATCATTGTGAAAAAGGGATTTGATGTTGTGATGTCCACCTTGTTGGGTGATAACAGCTTTGTTATAACACACCATGTGATGTTTTTCTCCTAATCAGACGATCCCATTTAAACTATGACTAATTAAATTATTAACTGAGTGGAAGGTATAATTTAAAGTCCCCCTAAAACAAAAATATGTTTTGGAAATGACTTTGGATAAGTATGGATGTTTGACCTTCACTGTGCAGAATGATGCATGTGCAGAGACTGGCTTTTTTCATGTTTATCTCCTGACAACATATTCTCAGCATACTTGCCAACCTTGAGACCCATGATTTCGAAACCAAAGCGAGGGGTCTGGGGGCTGCCCCCGCAGAAAAATGTGAATTTCATAGACTTTGTTTCCTGCATTCTGGTGATTAAATAAAGAAAATGATTTAAAAGAAAATAGTAAGTACACAATGTTTACAGATGGCCTATAACTGACACAATGCGAACACAGCATTTAACCTTGGCCAAATTTCACATTTGATTACTGTACAAGACCACAGAAAATGAAGATTTTACAAGTGTCTTCTGAGGGTATGTTCTGCTCTCAGAAAAAATGTGCCCCTTGTGTAACTTTGGTGTAGCTGCTTTGTTGTCCAGGTGGAAGCAACTTATAGAATCGTAGGGATTATACATGCTGTACAGTCCCAGGTTGTGATAATGAAAAAAATGTGTGAAAATTTGTCATAAATCAGGAGAATCGTGACTCCGGGAGGAAACCAGGAGAGGGCAATGAAAAACATGAGTCTCACCGGGAAATCGGGAGGGCTGGCGGGTATGGGTCTTGCTTGGTCAGTGACCCTATGCTTCAAATTATGATGCTCCACAGTCAAGTTACCAATAATAAATATTCAAGGTCCATGTAGACTTTCAAAATAAAGGCACAGAAAATACTGGGTTAGGTTTAAAAGATCATGGTTTGGGTTAAAATAACTAAGTTAGTTGTGTAACTTAATTTATGTACCTTACATAATTTAATGTACATAGGTAACATCAGTTACATATGTTATGTAACTTTAATTTGCCAGGTAGCTTAAAAAGAAATTAATGTCGACATCAGGGCAGGGATTTAATGTCCATGGCCGCCGTGCCTCCTCCACCATGCCTATGCCCCTCAAAAAATGATCTGCCTTGCGGCCACAGTGGCTTTGATGCCCCGCCTGCACTGCCTCAGCTGGTTTCACTGTTTTCTCTCCTGCCTCTTTCCTGTCAACACGGATTTTAGACACCAGAGTCTTTTGCTGAGATTCTGATTGGGCAACATCAAGTGAAATACTGTGTTAAAAACCAGTGGTGGGTTATATGTGGAGCTTGACATGAATCACTGGAAAACCACAGAGATTTTTGTCAAGTGTCAACGAAGTGTTATAAACTTTCTTTGATCACGAGGCCAGTCATTCTTTATGATTCTGTGGTTTACACTGCAGACTGGAGTCTCTGTTAACAGTGGCAAACAGCCCGATCTATCTGTGTTATACGTGCTTGCCTCTTTTTCAGTGCGCTGCTGGATGAGCTTTAAAATACCCTTGTGTTAAAGTCATGACATTATTTCTGTGAACTTAAAATCATTGTTTTATTTGATGGACTTGCTGCCCTGCCGTTTGGCTTTTGTTCCCTCAAAGGCCAAGTGTCTTTGCCCCTAAAATGATGAAATACCAGGCCTGGCTGACATGAACCCCGGTCTCCTCGGTAACCATGAGGTGACGGTGCATCAAAACATTAGGCGCCACCAGAAATTATGTTGTGAAGTCTACCTCCAGAATTTGAAATACAGGGGCACTTATCAGCGGCTGTATTTGACGTGTTTGGAGCGAGAACGAGCTGCCAGTCATGGTCCAGTATACAACTTACACAAGCGTGATGTGGAAACCTAAACCCTCCAGGACACAATTACTTAAAATGTACTTTTCAGTGAAGTAGGAGACATCTTGTGTCTCATAGTTAAACCTTGAATACGGACGACATTTGCATAATCATAGATTCTGGATTTTCCAATGAGGGAGAAGGAGTAGATGGGTTTCCTTTGAAGAATTTTAAGACATTTTAACAAGTTAATTGAACTTTTTTGTGGAAAAACCATGTCAGATACAAATTATCATCCCAAGCCGAGTATTTTTATATGCTCTTAAAAAACTATCCACGGGGGGTCTTTAAAATGAGCAGGATTGCATCAGCCCATATATTTCCAGCATCAGGATATGTTGACAAGAAAATCCCACTTTTGTTCTTCACAAGAAGTTTGCCCACTGCCTCATGTGGTATTAATAACTGCCAGCACTGAGATTAAGTTTTAATGGTGATGTGGCTCAGTAAATCGTATAATGTGAAACAAAAGTAACTACGGCTGACACTGTCAGTCAAACTGACAAAGTGTTAGATTGAATTTCTTATCTGTTTATGCGTCAAGTTCTGCTTTATTGTTTGTCATTTGCCAAAATTGACATTTCATTACTCTAAATCTGTTTACATGATGTGATGATGATATCAGCTAATTGCTCTTGTACAGAGAGCGTGCAGTCAAACGGTGGCCCCTCTGTTAAGATGCTCAAATCAAGACATAATTGTCCCCCAGCACTCACGCCAGACAGTACAACTCCATCTCCAAATCTGTCTTGGTGTAAGTAATACGCCTGCATACTGTCATGAGTGACACGGGCCTCCTCTCTGCCGCGCCATGACCCGTTTTAAAGATCAACGCCAGCCCATGAGCACGCACCCAGCAGTTGTCCTCCCTCTGAATGTTATTACAGAGGGAAGCAAGGTCAGATTGCAGAGATGATGATACATGGGAAGCACTTTTGAAATAAGAAAGTCCTCTTTTTTTTTGCTGCTGCTGCGTCGCATATTGACCTTGGCATTTCTGACAATAGCATCCATCACACACATGAAACCTTTCCAACAGGCAACACTGGTCTGCTGAGCAGCCAAGTGAATCAGATTAAGGAATAACACCGGTAGATGGATGCCTGACGTCAAAGCGGCAGAGGGATCAACCTCCCTGTTCCTCATGCATTCCACTTCCTCTGCACGCCCCCTGCGCTGCCTGGCTGGGTTATGTTTCTCCCATTTTGACACAAATGATTAACGGCCAGGGGATTACTGCGCTTTTGATCGATACGGCAGCGCTATGGCAGTAATTAATTCAGCGGCGCATTGAGAGGTTGTCGATTGAATCATCCGCCGACCAGTTTGGAAAAAGTTAAAGTTCCGTGAGAGAAAAGTCTATCACTCATGTGTGATTTAACCACTCCCTCCATACTTTTTATTTTCATCACAAGTAATTACAATTTACTATAATATGAAAGGCCTGCCTTGTAATATAGTGAAACTTGGTACGTTTATAGGCTTTCCAGCTAATCACTGCAGGACATCTCTTATAGGACTAATGAAATACTCATTCGCTGCAGAAAACCTTGTTTTCAAACATTTTGTATGTCTGGTTTCAATTCTCCTGTACCATTAATGGTCACATTATTGTAAAATAAATATAAAAAAAAGGATCTCACAAAGAAATTACTCATTTTACGGGTATCCTGAAGTAAGATTCCAGGCTGAAGGTTGCTTTGCAGACAGAAGTTTATCTCAGTAGTGCACAAGCTGAGACAGAATACCCTGCAGACAGACAGAGGACTTGATCACTTTATTCTTTTATTCAAATTAAGAACTCTGTTTTATTTGTTTCTGCAACTAAAATGCCCCCAATAAAATCAAACCATGAATAGAAAAGGGTATCAATTAGGTTTTATTTGAATTTCTGACTGATTTGTTTAAATACTAATAAAACATTTTACTATCGAGACCGTTGTTCTTACACTGTAAAAAGAGCATTTCAGTGGTAGCTGAAATATTGTAAGGTTTTGAATGAGTCATTCAATTTTCCGCTTTAGTGAGGGCAGTCTACTTTTGTGGATTATAATAACTTATATTTTGTTGTGCTCAGGACACTTTGCCAACCTAAAACGTTGGTAGTTGATGCCCCGGTATCTTTCTGGTGCGTTTAGGAACAGCTCAGACAAATCCTAATGATTTTACTTTTACGTTTTTGTAAAGTCACTGAACCAGCTATTGTTACCAGATAATTAATTATAATTAACTTATACATTAACTAAAATAAAACACTAAGGTTACAATAAAAAAAAACAATTTTTCTGAAAGCTATTAGGTTGGGCAGGAGCGGTATTTTATTTTTGAGTAAAGCAAATAATTGAGTTGGAAAATTTTAAACTTTTCAGTTGACTTGAATCTTGAATCTGATTATGAAGAATCATCTGACTTAAAGCAGTTGTGTTCATCTAACTTGTTAACTTGATTTGAAAAAACATGCATGTTACTAGTTGAAGTATTTTTTTTTAAGTTGGTCCAACAATTTTCTCTTTTTCAGTGCAGCAACAGAGGCAGAATTCCCTCATCTGTCCAAGAATGCTTTCTGACACAGTTTTTACTGATTATATAATGAATGAGAAAAACATTCAGTTAATGCTCGAGTTTCAGAGAGAAATGCAGACTACAACACCGCCAAGGCTTTGTACGGAGTGCCAGCATGGAAAAAGACATTAACACAGTGCACGTGTGTGTGTGCATGGAGGTGTGTGCTTGTGCGCATGTGTGTGTGTGTGTGTGTGTGTGTGTGTGTGTTTCAGAGAAGGGCTGCACTGAAGTACTCAGCTGGGAGCATCCAGTCAGTGACCCCTGTCTTTCCAACTGTGTGGAGAGAACTCTTCAGTGTGTGTGCATGTGTGTGTGTGTGTACGTGTGAGAGAAAGTGTGTGAGTGTGTGTGTTTGCAGGACAGAAAGAGAGAGACAAAGAGGGAGTGAGATATAGAAGTACAGCACAAAGAACAGAGGAGCATTGTGCGATGCTGAGCCTCCTCAGGGCCGCTCCGCGCACGTCGCACACATGCTGCGGTGCACGTAGCACGACCTGAGGAGAAGTCCTGAACCGCACTGGCCTCTGCACTTTGCACTGACACTGACTCACACAGGGCAAGGTGGCTGCCTCGCTGTATCTGTCTGGCCAGGCCGGGTTCAACACACTCCCCGAGCCGTGGAGAAACAGCACACTCACTGTACGCGTTGAGTTGTTTCTCATTTAACATTCAGCACTGGCACACTCCCCTCAGTACATGTGTCTTCACAAGCACGGATAGGGAGAATTAAAGCATATAAATTTAATGTTTTCAAAAGTTTAGAAAATCAACAGTAACAGGGTCTGGCAGTCACTTTTGGGCTACTTTACTGAAACACAGGACTATAACTTAACTGACTGATGATCTTTTTAATAAGTGTAACAACTTGTATTTCTTTCCCTTTTATCAAGCACATTGTTTTTATTTTATTTGTATTTTGTGAATGTTGTTTATGGTCTTGTATCGATTGTATGTATCAGACTCAGAATTGCTTTATTCGCCCACATATATAAGTTACACAGGAATTTGATTTGGTTGTTCAACACAGTGGGACAAGAAAAGATAAGCATTAAAAAAGATTGCATTTTAAAAGTTGAATACAAGAATTATATACAAATTAAAATAAAAGTAAGAATAAAAAAGGCATTATAAGAATAAGTATAGTACTTTAAAATGTGTACATGACACTAAAAATAAAAAACAAAATACAAAAAAATATTTATTTATAATTTACTAAACACTGAATTGAAAATAATCTACTATTTTCAAATAGCAGTGTATTTACAGATGCAAACTGCAGAATAGCTGTCAAATGTTATTAATTAGAACATGTCAAAGCATCTGCGGTGCTTGGCGTGTAACATTTTTCTTCTGGAATGAAGTCTTTATTGATTTATTAGACAATAATTTGGACATAATTTAGACCATGACTGCGCATCCAGTTGTTCTCTATAACTAGAGTATAGTGAATGATATAATAATATATATAAAGACAGCGATAGAAATAATAAAATTGCGTGAAAGTGGGAAAAAAAAGGAAAAAATATTTTTTTATCCCGCAATATCCATCACCTAAAAATGTTAGAGACCATATGTCATGAGTAAACCTTTGTCCAAACTGTAAGATGATCATGTGTCATGTTGATAGTTTTCAGAGAGAAAAGGGCTCAAAATTAAATATAGTTTCTGAACTTTAACAAACATTTATCAGAAATCTATAAGTGCTTTTGGAAATAAAAATAAAAAACCTTATTTGTACAACAATTTCTTTCGCTCCTCTGCTGTTACAACCAAAATTTGAAAATAAAAACATCTCCTATTTTTCCTTTTATCAGTCTCAGCGTGATGGTGTTTTCCACAATCAAGTTTTACGGTGTGCCAGCAGGACACCGTGTCCACGGGGACTCTCCAGAGAAAGAGGTGAGTACCAGGTGCTGCGAACCCTCTCATGCTATTACCACCACACTGTCATGGCTTTCTGTCCCATTTTACCTTGCATACGCCCTCCCCCCAGCCCGCTATAGACAACAGGATGGCACCGCAACAGCTGCACGTTCTGCAGCTTTGTCCATTTACAGCATATTTCATAGTCTTCATGGATTTAGTTTTGTGAAATGGAGACGGCGTTGTAGCACAAAACATGGAGGACTCATTTTGTGAACTTGCAAGCATAGAGCCACAAAACTAAAATGGAGAGGGTGATTTCATTTTTTGGAAGGCAGCAGTGTAGGGTTGCAATGCACCGAACAATATTCTCTGCTCAAACATGGACTTGGAGCACCCTCTACCCACTGCAAGACAAAATGCAGGGCCCACTCCAGAGTCCTCCCATTACTACGTCTGTAATTGTCTGGGAGCCAGGCCTCGCTCCCGCTCCCCAGAATTTTAACAGAAACCATGAGAGGGGAGGCTTCTTTAAAGGCTTCATCAACTGTGACCAACCGCCGTCAGCAGTAACCCATGTTATACAGGCCGCAGTTATGACACCCTCAAAGGGCTGCCCCCAAGGAGGCAGGCGACAGGGAGGGGGGTACAAGGGGAACAGGGCCTCAGAAGTTTCCCACCTTCCCTTGAACCGCAGCCGCACACCCTCGGCAGGAGGTGGACAGGGCCAGCTTTGAAAAATAACACCTTTGTGATCCCCAGTGTTTGGGGATGGATCGTGGTCTGCAGATGGCTCCGGATACTCTCTCCATGGATGGATGGGAAAGACAGGGAGAAGGAGAAAGAGAGCAGACTGAGCTCTTTTTCATCCATTTTGTACCTGCAGAAAATGTTTTTCAGAAACTGAAAAAGAAGAAATTCTCAGGGTTAGACGTGAAGCTAACCCTGATGCAGAGATTTGGAAATGTCCAAAAAGTTTCCAGTTGATGTATCTAAATATTATCTAATCTTGCCAAGTATTCAGTGAGTTCAGTGAGCTGTTTTTTTATTCTACCAATGCAGTTTCTAGTTTGTTCCAAGATTGAATGCTTCAATAGAGTAGAACTGTCCAGGTTCAGTAATGCTCCAACATGTGCAAAGTCAGTACTGGAGAATTAGCACACAAAATTAGCCTGTAAGTAACCATTATTTTCAGTATCAAATAATCTGTCGACTGTTTTCTCAATTAACCCATTAGTTTTTGGGCTAGAAAATGTCAGAAAGCGGTGAAAAATGTTGATCAACGTTTCCTAAAACCCAAGGTGACGTCTTCAAATGTCTTGTTTTGTCCAAAACCCAAAGATATTCCATTTACTGTCAAAGAAGACTAAAGAGGAGCTGAAATGAGAGTAAAAAAAACTGACTAAAAACCAGTAATCGATTCTCAAAATAGTTGGCGATTAATTTAATAGGTGGCAACTAATCAATTAATTGTCTAGTAGTTGCAGCTTTGCACAAAATGCCCACAAAGATGCTGACCAATAAGCAGTTTTGCAATAGTGTCAGTCGTGACGATGAATTCAGTCCTTCCAGGAAGTTGCAACACTGTGATTGCAACAATTCACGCAAATTCAACCAGCCTCTGTGAATTCTGCACACTTGTGTAATTTTGTCAAATCAGCGCAACATTTCCACAAATTGACCGATCATTGTACCTTCCCATGAGCTCCACCAATCATACCAGTCCCCCGCGCAAACGTCGTACGTGCACGTGTACACGTACGTCTTAGTGACCCAATTTAAAGTTTTATTATTTTCTTTTTTGGTGGGAGGGGGTTGTTTTTTTGTCATGGGTACTGAAAAGAACTCAAGCTTTGTCACTGATATGCTTACATTTATCACTGCTCCATGCACTTTTATATTTTATAGTTTTGTGCGTGCTGTTTTGACTGAGTTTGAACTCCAAAAAGATTTTGTTTCACAATTTTTTAGAAAAGCTGCTGTGAAATTGGAAATTCTAGGCCGTGGTTATAACAAATAAAGCCCGCAAACTCCTAGAGGCCATACTGAAGAAGAACCGGCACACTAAATGATTATTTTCATTATCAATTAATCTGTCGATCATTTTCTTGATTAACCGGTTAGTTTTTTGGTTGATAGAATGTCAGGAAGTGGTGAAAAAAATGTTTTCCAAAGCCCGAGGTGACATCCTCAAATGACTTGTTTTGTCCACAACCCAGATATTCAATTTGCTGTCATAGAGGAGTAAAGAAACCAGAAAATACCAGAGAAACAGAAAAATTTCCTTGAAAAATAACTCAGAACAATTAATCAATCATCAAAATAGCTGGCAATTGATACAGTAGTTGACAACTGATCAATTAATCGACTAATAATTGCAGAAAACATAAAACATTTTTCAGTAAGGTCTCCTCTTAGGCAGTCATGATGATAAATATGGGACTCTCCAATTAAGTTACACGAAGAGCCGCCATCGTTCTGAAAGTTCACACGTGTCCTGCATGTGGCTAGCTAATGGGCGTGAGTGCAAAACTAAGAAACAGACGCAGGAACGGGGAGCCAGCAGAGTTTTGTACAGGGGGGAATAAATTACACAGGCCCGGCGATGGTGACAGCGTTTTTCCCTCAGTCTGGGGGGAAGAAAACAGCGCGCTGAACTTCTAACCCCGCTTTCTGAAATCATTTTTAGCCGCAGTTGACAGTCAGTAACCGGCACTTGACAGCGAGCTCACGAAGGCTGGTGACACTTTCCTGCGGCTCAGCGGGGGCTCCTCCAATGATCCAGCCCTCTGTAAAGGTGATCGGCTGTTGTGCTGTTTTTCCTTTCCCTCCTCTTGGCTCTCACCGTGGAATAGAGCAGGTATGATCCCGTTTCCAGCTCATTTACATCTTTTTTCTTCTTGTTCGGTCACTAGCATCATATAAAGATCAAATAATTCAAATGTCACAGTAAGAACATCGGCTTTTTAGTGATCATTTAAGGGCCAACAATAAATATCAGATTTTATTAAAGAAAAATAGCCGGACTTATTTTGGTAGTACAACTTCTTTTAAACTTTATCCACATGGGCCTCGTCTTTCTACCCACAAATTTAATGTGATGATTGTGTTACAGTATTCATCTAACAACTCAGCTTACAAAGTCAGCGTGAGTGCCAGTCTGGGAGCTCGGTGCAGAAGACAGTGCCTCGTGACGGCTTGTGTTGCCTCCAAACAGCTGTGGTGCCTCTTTTGTGTTATTTGGAGGGCCTGTTGCCCCGGCTCTATTCAGGGCTTTCACACCAGTCTCACTCACTTCTCACTCCCTGGGTTCCTCCTCACAGGTCATAAATTAAGCGGAGGGAGGGGAGGCTTGAGATCAGAGAAAAAAGATCAGTCAGGACCCTCATTTCAGTTCGGGTTTTATCGCACATTCTGCGATACGACGGCGCCGAAAGAGTCAAAAGTTTCATAAGCGAACCTGCTGCTTGGAGGACAATTCTCTGATGTAAAGACGAGTCTGTGGATCTGTGAGTTAAGACGGAGCGTTTTGGGTTTATCCACTTGGGGCCACACTGCTGTTGACACTATATGTTATTTTAATGAGTGTTGCGGCGGAGTGGTTAATGTGGCCACAGCTCACAAGGCTCTGAGGTGCTGCGAGGCTGTGCAGAAAGATTGTGGGGGATGGAGGGTGGGGGTCACAATATGGTTATGGTGACAAGCACTGGGATAACTCAAACCGCCTCTCCTGTCAAAACAAAGACTACTTGAAGTGAATGAGGGCAGCAGCAGCGACGTACTTTACGGCAACTGGAGCTTTTGGAGCGGTGGACTTCTATTTTGCTGCATGTGTTCAGATGGACTTCATTCTCATTTTCACTATTCAGATTTTTTTTTTTAAAAATGCATCATGATGGACATATTGTATTCAGTAAGGTCGCCATCCTCAACCCAGCAGTGCATACTGTGACAATGACTTAATGACATGAATAGGGGGAAATATTGCACAGTTCAGTGGCTTGTATTGCGTGCTATTATCCCTTTGTGAAACAGAAAGATCAAAATTATGAAATATCATGCGACACATGTGGGATCTATTCAGCGGTATCACAAAACTCCCATTGAAAAACGGTTAAATGGCTTTGCATGAGGCTGTGTACAGAACCATATGGACGCCTCCACATCTCCTCATTTCATACATGTTTCTTTTGACATCAATAATGCCTCGGTATCCAGTGGCGCTTGGAACGCATCCAAAACAATTATAAAGTTGCCGTGGAAACTGAGGTCCTGTGCCAGGGCGAGGCATACTGTCTCCGCTCAGATAACCGCATGGAAAGTCACAGCAAACAAAGCACTTGACAGGGGTGCAGAAATGGGAGAAATAAAACGAGGGAGGGAGGTGAGGGATGGGCAGAGGTGAGGAGACAGAGACGGAATAACAAAAGGGGCGAATGTGGTGAATTTGGACATCCGCAGATGATGAAAACATACCAAATAGATGTGCTTTTTTGTCTGTGTGAGTGTGAATTATAGACATATTGCATGAGAAAACCCTTGTGATGTGGACATTTACAAGACCTATTGTTCAAACATCACTAGAAAAATCATGTTAAAGGAGAAATATGTAATATATTTACTGCAATAAATAATAAAATGACCACAACATATCATTAAAAAAAAGGAAACATGCTCAGTTCAAGTATTCATCTCTCTGATAATGCTACAGCCATGGTGTCCTCCTTTGAAATTTGTATTACAGGCTGGAATAATTGTTTTAGTTTGGCTGTTTTATGTTATGTTGAAGTTTAAATTAATGCCAAATGTTCGCGGAACAAGTAAGTCTGTTTATGAGTTGTATACAATCCTTAATAACCTTTTATAAGGAGTAGATGTTTATAACAGTAAAACTGAACAATTTGTTGATGTAGTCTGGCAGGCAGTCACTGAACTCCAACTCCAGGGTGTATTTTCAGAGCAGCGAGCTTTTGTTTTCAGGATGATGGGCTTAACTTCAAATTGACAGACAACTTACAGTTATAAACAGCTGATCATCTTACAGTGGAGGACTCGTTGTCGCTTGTTATTCTCAAATTACAATGTTGTGCTTGTCTTGCACTCCTGCAGTGTTCCTGCAGCCTGCCTGAGTTTTCTCAAGTCTGGGGATAAAACTGTATAAAATATATTTATATTAAATAGGTATTCAACCTATTTAATATACTGTCTATGGCTCCAACTCACTGTTTGGACTGCAGTGCAATTGCTGCATATTGCCCCTTAAGTTAAGGCAGGTACAGTAGCCCTATGTGTGTGTTTGAATGAACATTATCATGGCAAACTAACACACAACCCCTCAGTGACACATGCAATTTTGTGTGCGGAACATTGGGACTGCTGTAATGTATTGTAACCTTATGCTAACCTAATGAACAAGAGGATGAAAGCGGCGTAATGGAGGCGTTTTTACATTCATCTTTAGGCTCCTCATTATGCGCCCAATATGACAACCTCGTTAGGAGTGCACGAAAGATTACCCAAGCGGGTAAAGAGCACCACCTTCACGCACAAAATAAAAAAAACCAACAAAAAAACACAAACAGACAAAACAGGTAGAAATGAAGAGAGAAGAGACTGTACAATTGTTTCACACTCACACACACAAACCCCTGGTGGGAGTAACTGGGCTCTTGGAGTCAGAAAGACAATCTGACTGGCTTTCAAAGACCCCTGACTGTCCGGTCTGTTTATTCAGATGGGAGCACAGAACGCCACCATTTCAAAGTCATTGCATTACTTTGTTTTGATCTCACTGATGAAGAACATAAGTTTCAATGTTCTGGTTGGACAGTTGTGGTGATAAAGTGGGTCCCTGATGCTACCAACAGCTCAGCTTTATTTCACGTAGTGTCTTTAGAGCTGAATTAAAAATCAATACATGCCTAAAAAATAAAAAATATATAGACATTGTAAAAAAAAAAAAAAAGCGATACATTTAATACATTTGTTTATTTGTACAGCAGAAGACAAACTACTTGTGTGTGCAGTGTTTTCTGGGCTTTGTCAGGTCACTATATGCAATTACAGTAACATGAATCAATTAAAACCTGTTTTTAGTTGTCTGCGCCTGACGTGTCAGCAGATCTGCACGCGAGTCATCATTTGTTCTCATTAGTGTTTCTTGGAGAAATCAGTAGCGCTTGAGGAAATCAGGTAATTTGTATTCGCAAATAAGGATACTCGACCCAACAACGTCATGTCATTTGTAACAGAGTAGTAAGTGTATTTTTGTGTGTGTACTGTGTGTATTTCAGTGCACTCGTGTCTATTTGTGAGCATTTTGTTTTACAATGAAAAGGCAATTTCTGCATTAGTCTTAGTAATGGCCATGAGGCCGAGCATCATCAGCTCAACACTGCTCTCCAGTGGACACAAAGTGTCACAACACACACATGAAGTTCAAGTGCACATCAGTTGTGTGTAAAGATTTTTCTCCTCATGATGTAGTTATGTCACTGCCTTAAGGTGACAGTATGACTTATTTCACCTATGATAAACCACCGATATCTGTCAGATATTATGTGATGCACTGCAGCGTAAGACTACAGGAATGAACTTTAATGATTAGATTGCTTCTTGCTTTTTGACAGATTTCAATCAGACTTTATTTGTAATGAACTTTTCACACAAACAAACTGTAACACAAAGTGCTTCACACAATAAAACAATAACACCTCTACACCACCACCCGCACACACCCAAAGCAATGACTCTGTAATTAATAACGCACTAAAAAAGGAGCAGCGCTTATTAAAAACAGGAACTGAGGAGACATTATCATAAGTGAGGAACACCAGAGGCAGGATGAAAACTAAAAATAGAAAAACAAGGCAAATAAATTGAAATCAATCCATAAATAAACACAAATCCAGTAGATAAAAAGTAAAGGTTAAGAGCGCAAGATCAATAGTGAAATACTATAGGAGAAGATATGTTGTGAAAAGAGTAAAACCAAAAACAAAAGTTAGGATATTAAAAGGAAAACAATATTATATATGAAGCTCCTCAGGAAGCTCATCTTCCAGATGTCTTTTATTAGTGACTTTTCCGTGTCTAGATCAGTGGTTCTCAACCAGGAGTCCCTGAGGGGCCTCCAGCGGTCCCCAGAAAAATGTGGAATATTTTAATGTCACTCTTACTTCACTGACTACAAGTTCAGTTACAGAATAACTAAATCTTATCAGACAGGGATCTCTGAGTCTCTGAGTCTGCAACAGTTCAAGACCATCAAGTCAGAGTTGTTGTTTTTTTAATCTTTATCCAGGGGTGTGTAGTAATTCAACAAGTTGCTGAGTGCCTGGAAGAAAAATAAGCACTATGTGTCTTATGACCGCGATGCACTGATAACGGTGCAACACCCAGAACAAGAAGCAGCTTCCAACGATAATCCCCGGACACACCAGGCTACACTTGATACCAAAATCGATAAAAGACAACATGATGAAGTGCTTGTTCTGCCTCCCCAAAACACTGCGACCTCTGGTTCCTCTTCTAACCAAACACACTGAATGTGTAACGATAATCTCTGACGCCATTGGCATTAACTTATTTTGTAGCCATAAATTCTCATACAGGGACACAAGCAAAGGTGGTTTTCAGAGATTTCTCATTTCATATATGGATTTCACATGTGCCTCTTTTGTAAGACATTTCATTATTCTTTCTCTTTATTACTGTTTTCGTTGGATTTATTATATAAGAAGAGCATTCTGCACTGGCAAACACATGGCAAAATAATGTATGATTAATGGCAAAGTAATCAATATCTTGTCAAAACCACAATACAAGGTGATTCACTTCAAGAAAACAAAACTTTATAGAAACTGCAATTCAAGCCTGAAGGCCTCCGATGTGGCTGCCAGAAGGTTACATAACCTGAAGTCTTCTGGCCATTCTACCTACAGCTGCCTTCCTAATAATGCACTGAGCACAAAAATGTAAGTAACAGGATGAGAATGAAGCTCAGATAAACATACCTTAACATTCAGAACTTAGTTAACACACTTTGTATCGTCATCTTCCCACCTTTTCTCCCAGGAAACCACACCAAACACACCTCACTATAAGTTGCCTTTCCTAAATTCTCTCTCCTTGTTACTGTACATTAAAAGAAATCCATATGGTTTTAAATTGCAACCTTAATCAATGTACAAACATATCCAGAGAACTTTCACCTTCATGTCTCTATATCTCGTACTTGCAGCTGAGTGGCGTGGAGCACAGCTTCATGGTTACAGCTGTTAACAATTATTCTCCCGCTGCATTGTAGGACAGCAAAACACCATAGTGTCTCTCATAACATGCAATTTGCTACAATACAGTAGATGTAACACAAACACTGCCATTGACATCCGATAGTATAAACATAACCTTCGCAGAGGAGCAGTGCTATTCGTGGATAGCATTCATGCAGTCTTTTTATGTGTTGCATCTATACACATAAATGTATGTGCTGTTGATTTTATGTGTCCTCATAAGTTGTGCAGACTGTTTTTAAGATTCTGGCTTAAAACTCTCTCTTCTAAAACATTTGAGTGGGCTTGGAAGATTATTTAAGTCCTCTTTCCATGCTAATATTCATGCACATGCAAACATGGACATCTGTCATCTGACCTGCATTCAAGATGATGTACCAGACATTTAAACACGTTCACTACTTGCTAATTACGCTGGTGAGCTGTGCAGTGGTTTAAGGCAATATTCATTAAGTTACATCACTCTGGCTACATGGCAGCTGTCCAACATAAAGTATATGCAAACATGCAATGTCTCATGAAGCCCATGACACTTGCCTGGGTCCAGACCTTCAAAATGCTTCCACTCCATGAGTTGACGTTTAAAAGTCTTTCTCATATAAGGTAACCACAACGCAGCAATCAAACATTCACCAGTGGCGGGGACCATTCTAATGTCTGCAGTTGTTCTGTGTTTTCAAAACTAACTATGGAACAAAACAAATCAAAACAAAACAGATGGTCAAACCAAACAGGTCAAACAGTTTACTTCAAGAATGACCTCAAATGGACAGTGAAGAAGATTGTGTAATTTTAAGACACTTGTATCAACTGCTACTACTAATTTGTGTTAAAAGTTGCAAGACAAACATCAAACACACAAGAAATATCAGAAATATCTGAAGAAAATCTGGAGCAAGCTGTGGTAAATAAGAAGACAACACAAGGGAGCTTTCCATCTCTGTCGGGAGCAAGAAAATGAAGACAGATCTTGTTTTATAATCTTCTCTAGATTTGCACCAGAGTGTTACTACAAGCTGTTGGAAAAGGTTACACCACTTTTACAGACATCAAGATACTACTTAACGCTGCAGGGACTGCAACTGATGGTCACTTTGAGGTTTTTGGCAACAGGTGAGTACCAGTTAGGCTAACTTTATCAGGTTACAGTCCAGTTGTCCTTTCCTAAGTCCTGCTCCTTTTTACTCTGTAGATACTCCAACAACAGTTGAGCAAACCTGGTACCTTAGTAAACTTTCTCCTGTTTTTCATGTAAAAGTGACATAAAGTCACATCTTAAGCTAATGTTAGCACGATGCTGGCTAACTAGGTAGCTAATGGTTGATTCAGGTAGGTCTAACTATGGGTACACAGTACTACAGGACAAGCTTACTACAAGACACCTCTAAAATAGTTGCAGTTCGCTTACATTTAGCTAGACAACAACATGGTTAGGTTTTGGCACAAAAAGTAAAAGATTGTGGTTTGGGTTCAAATAAATGTGTTAATGCAGGGGTGTGTCATGTAGCAGAGTGGGTGTGACCCTTCTTGACTGATGCAGATTAGCTAGCTAGTTAGCTTGTATTTTGCTAACATTAGCTAAAGCTAGAACAGGTCCCCAGTCCCCAAAATATTTTACCTTCTTCAGAATTTGTGTTTCCTTCCAACATATACAAGCCATAACACATAGCATATCTAAGTACAGGAAACAGGAAAAGGAGAAAGTGAACCAAGGTTCCAAGTTTGTTCGACTGTCATTGAAGCATGGAGCAAAAAGGGGAGGTACTTAAGAAGGGGCAATTGCGAAACAATTGACAAAATAGTTCTTAAAACATAAATTTAAAACCTGTAATTAGGAAGACAGTATACGATAACAAATACACAGTTGGTCCAGTGAGTTTACCATTAATACTGGGCAGATATGCACAGTATTAATGGTATAATGATATCCATTTGAAAGCAGGGCACACTGACCAAATTTCATCAAACACGAATTGAACACACTGAATCTGACCAGACATCCCCAGGCAATTCCAAACAAGGACAGACAGCCATGACACAGCAAACTAACATCTGTGTTTGTTGATGTTGGGTTTAAGAAACGTTACATGGAGAGTGTGCTTTACCTTCATTATTAGTGTTTGAGGTACTTTCGCTAAATATGTAAGCATCCCAATAAAATAAAAGATATAACCAAAATGTATTCATATTGTGGGGCAATTTGCTCTCAAAATAAACTAAAAAATACTTGTCATATCTCCATTTCACTGGAAACACACGAGGTCTGACTTACACCTGGAAAACAATCAGTCACCTCTGTAGAACTCCTATGTAATGAAACCTAGTTTACTGCTAAAGCAAGTAGGTCGACCCTCAGTAACGACGTAGCAACAGAGACGATTTCTCACCGGCACAGATGATGGAGAATTTCAGAGCATACAGTAACATCAAGGCTGAACAGGGTTTCTGTATGATCCAAACATTTCTTATAACTCCAGAGTGTTGTAAAGTCCAAAAGTCAAAATGTATGAAAAAAGATAGTAAAGAGGTCATGGTCTATATACCCCCCCATGTGGTTTGTGATGTATTTTCAGGAATAAAAATGTTTCAAAAATATTTCCTCCCTCAGGGTACAGTAATAGGCTATTTTTAATGATGTGTTGTTATGCTGATTTGATCATATTCTAAATGTCTAGTTGACCAATCAAATTGCTTGGTTGGAACTACCTGTTGTATAATGGAGCCTATCAAATAACAACAGCATCTTTAAAAACAGCAAATTATTCCTCAACATCAACAGGGGGGGTGTCTTATATAAACTTAAAAAAAAATGTAAATGAATAAATATGCAACCATTAGCTACCATTCCAGAAAAAACACTAATATAGTATATAACTATCATATTATACATTAAATTATAAATATATTATAAACATTGTCTTTGTAAAAATGTGCTGTGCATGTAATGTGAGATAACATGATTCATTCTATTATATGTTGTTCTAGTCCACTCTGATCTGTTCTGTTGGGTTCTCTTCTACGCTCCGTCTTCTCATTGGCGCATGAAAATGGGAAGTGCGATGACGTCGACCAATAAGATTAGAGGTTTATTCCATGGTCTCGGCCCTGGAGTGGCCTGTTATTATTTTAAGTAGCAGGTGAAATATCGGTGAGTAATTCTGATGCTGATTAAATAACTGTTTGTTACATGTGTTACATTAACTGTGTAGTTTGTAATGTGAGGATCTGATGGTAGCTGGTCGCTTTTAACAAGTCGCATCTCCTTTTAAATGAAAAAGTAGGCAGATCTCTCTCGGTGTGCGCTCTCTGTACCTGCTCACGAAACATTCATGGACAGCAGTAAACCTCCCACTTCTGGGCTGAATCAGTCACACTGATCTGCGCCGACATGACCTACATATGAGAGATTGGTGGCGCAGTTCGTGTTGGTTTTGGGGCTGATGTTGTAAACAAACGGAGAAAGAGGATCTCTCATGGTGGTGTCTTCCCGTCAGAAGCCCCCGTCACTTCCCAGATATAAGCGAGATAATCTGTGTCGCCCACCATGTCAGGTTTGCAGCAGGCGGCTCCCACCGCCCGGACTGTGGACGAGCTGCTTCGACACGTTAACAAGGGCTGGGACATGATAATAGTGAGGACAAGGGTGCTCCAAGCTGTCCTGATAACTTAACAATGGAGCCCAGAGAGACAGAGAAACACATTAACCGCTGTCCATCTGCCGCGATCCATCTCTCTGTTTATGACTGTCACCTAAATGAGCACAAGATGGCGCTGTGTCTCATTTAAGCCTTCATCTATCAATAGGTTTCCCTCCAGTCTGACAAAATGAACATGTATGCTGTGCCCAGCCCGGGAATACCAGGCTGTCCCCCAGGGTTAGAGTACCTCACTCAGGTAAGAAATTATTACATATAAGAAACTATAAATTGTTTTCTTTACAAACTGGGCCTTAAATTAACCCCCCCCCCCGTGTCCCCTAACTGTCCTAATTCCACTTTCTACTGTCCCAGACTTTACAACCATTGTCCCAAATTTAATTTTTTTTTATTCTACAATATAAATATAGTTTCCAAACTTTGTTTCAGTAACTTTCATTACTTTATTGTACTGTATTATTTTCATTATTGATTCATCTGTTGATCATTTTCTTGATTAATCAATTAGATGTTTAGTCTAAAATGAGAGTCCAAGAGGACGTCCTCAAATGTCTCGTTTTGTTCATAATCCAAAGATACTTAGAGAGGAGTAAAGAAACCAGAAAATATTCACATTTAAGAAGCTGAAATCAGAGAATTTTGACCCTTTTTCTGTTAAAAAAAAAACACTTAAATGCATTAATTGATTATCAAAATAGCTATCAATTAGTTAAATAATGAATTTATTCATTGACAAGTAATCGATTAATTGATTAATCATTGCAGCTCTACTTTATTGACTCGCTCTAGTGCACCATGCTAGTTGATCCCTGCACTTACACCTGAATAAAAAAATTGAAATCCTAGTTGTTTGGCCACAAAAATGTTTTATAGTCAGAGGTTGAATAACTGTTTGCTGGTTATTTCTGTTGGATCAATAAATGAATCACTGCAAACTGGAGTCCAAATGCAAACCAACGATTGGTATACAGCGATGGATATTTACATTCACACACTTTGAATGTATCTCACAGGGAACACTGAGGCCGAATTTTATTTGAAACACCAGCACGTGTGATGCTGCGTTGAGCTTCTGCCAGTGCCAGCTCACAGACTTCAAGTTTGAACATGAAACCATCGAAATTATATATTTCACGACACATAAACAATATTTTCATTCCGACATTCAGACACAACTTCTTTGTGTCCCAGCTACTATTTTTGTTGTCCCTGGGGCAACGGGACATCCTTCATTTTGAGTGTTGCTTACAAAATGTTTTATGTAAGTAGTGCCACGTACTCCTCGTGCCTTTATACTGTGTCTGTATATCAAGATCAGTGGAAACGTGTTTAGTATCATGTTACATTTAGTTTCCAAAATAACGTTAACATGCATAGGATGCAATTTCCCCAATTACCCCAATATGACCCCAAAACATAAAACATGTTTCACACCCTAAATGTGAGGATACAAATGTTACTTATCAGCACTTTTTCAATACCATGTGTTTAAAAAGATACAATACGAACATTCATTTGTATCAAAAGTACTGAAGCTATAAACTACTATTGTGTATGCTGGCTCACTGTCAAAGCTGACTCGGACACTTGAATAGAACACAGCCATTGCTGATGTTATCAATAACATCTGTGCTTTTGCTACTATGACAAGTCAAACTGTCTGCTGTAAAAACGATCTGCTGGGATGGGAGTGTCTGATTAGATAATGTTGCTGTCATCACCCCTCTACCAGCCCTGTTATCTGCAGCATGAACGCCCAGAAACTGTACCACAAAAAAGTCCACAATTTCTCTGTTGAAGCATTTATAAACATCACTGGTGCTTGGAAAGTGCATAACAATGTCCACAGAAAAAAAACAGTATACAGGCCCACTGATAAGGTGGCAGCACTGCACATTTATGCCCTATTTTAACAGCTCGTTGGCCCATTTTTACTGGCCAGATGCAAAATATCAAATAAATGGCTCACACACTGCAGGGCTCCAATGTCCACTTATTTAATGCACCAAATTAGTGACGTTTCAAGCACCACTGCTCTTCAAAGAACATTCTTTCTGAAAACTCTACTTAAATAAAAATGAATACTTAGTCAGATTTTAAGTCAGATATTTCCCCATTTAAATCATAATTGCGTCCATTTTAGATTATATTTGATTTTTTAAAACTTTTAACACGGCTCTTCAAAGAGCTCAAAATCACAAAATCATGACTTCGGTGCATTAAATAAGCAGACACTGGAGCCCTGCAGTGTGTGAGCCGTTTGTTTATTTTATGACTTTCTCACTTTTTCTGCCCTTTTTTTTTGGTTTGTACATGTGCGTGCATCCTCTTGTTTATCAGATGCAAAATGTGAGAATGTTTATGACAAACCCTCCCCTCCAACTAACACCTACTCCACTGAACTGCTGCTTTTATAAGACAAAAATACAAACATTTAAATCCAGTGTATGTGGTTTTCTAGGTGGATCAGCTACTCATCAAACAGAAAGTTGAGCTCGTTGAAGGTAGAGTATGTAAACATGCATTTACTTCTGAGAAAATATATCATCTATGCTGTGAATTCTGTTTAGTACACGTTGGCATTGCAGGGTCTATGTAATATCGATTTTTGTCTTCACGTTCTGTTTGTCCATGCAGCCCTTGTTGGTTTCGAAAGCAACAACAAGTATGAAGTCCGTAACTCCTTGGGCCAGAATGTGTTCTACGCCGTTGAGGAGAACGACTGTCTGAGTCGACAGTGCTGTGGTCCCCTGCGCTCCTTCACCATCCACGTCCTGGACAATTTTGGACAAGAGATCATCACTGTCCTCAGGCCACTTAAGTGCATGTCTTGCTGCTTCCCTTGTTGTCTACAAGAGGTGAGTGAAATCACTTTTAGACATGCTCACTTTGTATCCATGAAATTACAGGGTTTGAGATGTTTGTCCTTCACCATATCCATTATTGTTTCCACTAGATGTCCAAGTTTTCTAAGTCTAGTTTTACAAACACAAACTCCAAAAAGTTGGGATGCTTTGTAAAACGTAAATGAATACATAATGTAATTATTTGCAAACACTTTTTGACCTATATTCAATTGAATACAGTACAAAAAGACAAGCATTTAAAGTTCAAAGTTGTTGACTTTGTTGTTTTTTGTAAATATGCATTCATTCTGAATTTGATGCCTGCAACATGTTCCAAAAAAAAGTTGGAACAGGGACATGTTTACCACTGTGATACATCAACAGTTAGTGTCGGCAGTTCCCAAAGCTTCCTGGGTTTTCTTCAAAGAAAAGATGACGTTTTGAAAGTAAAATTCTTCCCCATTCTTGCTGGATATATGACTGCAGGTTCTCATAGTGCAGGTTCTCTGTTGTTGTATTTTGTGCTTCATAATCCACCACAAATGTTCAGTGGGAGACAGATCTGGACTGTAGGCAGGACATCTAGAACTTGAACTCTTTTACTATGAAAGCACGCTGTTGTAACACGTGCAGAATGTGGATTTACTTGGCATTGTTTTGCTGAATAAACAGGTAATAATAATAATAAATGGTCCTTCTCCTATGTCATTCATTCAATTTATGATTTCCAATTTGAGATATGGACTCGTTTTGTACTGTATTTAACTGAAAATATGTCAGTAAGGATTAGCAAATCATTGCATTTGCATTGCAGTTTTTATTTACGTTTTACACAGCAAACCATCTTTTTTGGAAGTGGGGTTTGTACATGTTCATTTCTTCTGAGGCTACAACTAAAAATCACACTCTCCCGCAATGCCTCCTTCAGCTGGAGGTGCAGGCTCCCCCTGGTAATACAGTGGGCTACATTTCACAACAGTGGCACCCATTCTCACCTAAATTCCTTGTTGCGAACGAACACAATGAGCCTGTACTGAAGATCCATGGGCCCTTCTGTGGATGGAGCTGCCTACCAGATGTTGACTTTGAGGTGGGTTTATCTAAACACAGAATTCCATTAAATTTGTGAAAACATAACACGACACGGTAACATTCTCGCCCTCTGGACATTTGTTTTGTAAGGGATCCTCCTCGTGCTCTGAAGCAGGAAATATGTTTCCAATCAGAGCGGGCAGTAGCTTGGATGAAGCCATCGCACAGGGCATGCTCTTGTGTGGTACAGTGTGGCCATTGTTCCACGGCTCAGCTGGTTTTATTAGATCGAGCTGTGAAGGGGATTTGGGTCAGTGATAGAGACCTTTTACCAGACCCAGAGGAGGGGTAACTGAAGCATGATATTACCATCACGGTTCCTCCCAAGCTGCTTTGAAGTCATTACTGGAGATACAAAATTTAAGTTACTGTGGCAGCAGGCAAAAAGCTGAAATTGGACAGGATTATGAATTGCTCCAGGAGCTCCCGCCAATAAAACCAAACAAGTTTAGAGACTGATCCTCATCCTAATGCAACACACGTCAGCATTTTCTCTTCTTTGTAACTCTGCAGATTTTGACAATGGATGAAGTCAGTAAGATTGGAAAAATCAGCAAGCAGTGGTCAGGACTTCTTCGGGAAGCATTCACAGATACGGACAACTTTGGTATCCAGTTCCCCATGGACCTGGATGTGAGGATGAAGGCTGTCATGATCGGTGCATGTTTTCTCATTGTAAGTAAAGTCAAATCAATCTTGTGGTCAGCCATGTTGGAGGTACTGAACATGAACAACGCGGAAAAAAAAACTAGCAGCTGTTCCTGATTTTGTTGCTCAAAATGGTAAATTTTGGTCAACTGAACGTAATCTTCTAAGAATAACAAAGTAGTTTCTCATCAGTTAACTTTGTTAATAAATTGGTTTAAGAGGGATGTTGTAATTGCTTTGATCCAAAAAGCTATGCTAATACTGTCTCTCTCACCTGTCCACACACCATCTGGTTGTTGGCTTCCAAACCTTTGTAATATTTCTGTGTGTGGGCTTGGCGAAAAAACAAGGTACTGTACAACGTGGGGATAAAATAATTGAAAGGCAAAATTGTCCAAGAAGAAAGAGTCACCTCGTACAGATCTTCACCACCTTTTAACCTTAGTTTTTCAAAATATCACTCCCTTTCCCTCTGATCATGTCCATCTCTGTAAGTTTTAGCAGCTTCCACACATTTTTTTGAATTTTTCTGTTGTTTATATATCAGCTTAAAATCAATGTTCTGTGTGTAATTTATTCTTTTGTTTACACCCCAGTATCTCCAACATGGCTGCGCATCAGGGTTACTGACCAAACCACAACGTAGGGGCTAACGCTCTATAGTTATTAATCAGTGTCAAAAAAGTAACACGATTACTTGTAGGGATGGGAATTGATACGATTTTTTTGATGCCATTATCGATATTGCTTAATGATCGATTCCCTTGATTCCTGACAGACAGTTTTAAAATGGATTAAATGAGAGAATATATTATACAGCATTTATTTTCTTTAAGGTTTTCTTAGTCAAAGAAAGTCTTCTTCTCCATTATGACTCCTCGTTGCAGGGTTCAAGCAGCACAGATGGTGTCATTGTTTGCTATGTCTAACTGTCAGAATATTGAATATTGATTAAAGGAACTGATAAGCTCTTTGGCATACAATTCTGATGGATTGGACAATTTGGAACCAGTTCTAAAAGGTTCTGGTTCTCGATTCCTGTAGATTTTATCTTTGGGATTTTGTTGTAGCCAAATAGAGCAAGTATTGCCAAAATGTGGCTGAGATCGAGTGGCCTCATATGACCCAGCTCTCTTTTCACTGTTTCTTTTCACTGGTAGTCGGAAATATCGTGTATCTACCACTTAATGCACCACTTAGCCTACATTTTGTGGGAAATGTGACCTGAAACCACCCCAATCGCCACAAATAAAGAACAGCTTTTCAAAACTACCTTCTGTAGTGGCATGAGTCACATATGCTAAAAAAAAAATTCTCAGCATGGTTTCATAGTTAATTTGGCAGCAACACAGCAGTGAATAGATTCTAACCTACACCTTGGCTGGTGTATTTATCTGCAATTAGGCATTAGATCTGTGTCGATTTAACGCTTTTTCTGCCTCTTCTTTCTCTACAGGATTTCATGTTCTTTGAGACCACTAACTAGGAGCCGAACAGGACATCCATGCAAGCAAACAACATTCCTGGAAGAACAAAGCCCACAAAGCCATAATAATCATTCCCAAATGCCCTACAACAGAACAACCTTCAAATGGATAGATTAAAGAAAGTACCAACACACACTTAAATGTTATAACTTTGCATGAACAATGAAATAGAAGGTTCGTTTTAGTCTTAGCTGCTCAGGATGGTTGTTGAAATACATTAGTGGGCTGTTTTTAGACAGTGTTTTTGAGGAGGTTTTTATTTGTGTTTACATTATGGTTGCTCAGCCCATCTGGACACAGAACCTATAGTTACTATTAAAATAAACTTATATAACATCATAATACAAGTAAGTGAAAAGGTGGAAACCATTACAGGCAAGTGCTGTTATACAGTTTTTAAAAGAAAGATTGGTTTCATTACGGTTAGTATGCAAAGGGGGTCAGCTAAATCGCACAGGTGTAATTTGGTCAAATTAATATTGAAGATGTTATTTTATATACAACACTATGCTTGTAGCTATATTGTGTGACAACTGAAGGACTTGTGTAATGTACTAGTTTGCAGTTCAGATATTCAGTGCTCTTATTTATTGATTTCTATTTTGTTCTGTTTAAAAATTTGTCAGCATAGAGCAATGTGTGCGTGTGTGTGTATGCTGCTTCGCGTGTGTGTGTGTTTGTGTGTCTGTGTGCTATGAGTGTAGTTGTGTGTCAACTGACTGAAATAAGATTCAATAATAGTTCTGATGCCATAATAATTGTGCTTTGTCAACCCTGTGGAGGTTGTGTACTTGGAAACAGATGGTTTATGACTTGCTGTGCTGTCCTAGCCTTGTCCACTAGAGGGAGCTAGCTTTTTATTTAAGAATAACCCCCCACACACACACAGCCCAAATAGACTAACTCAGTACCTGCTCATGCCATAGGTTTTTACACAAATAGTAGTGTCTGATGACATTGTATATTTTTGGACAAACTCAGGTTGAAATGCATGCTTCTGTATTATAGTGTTGGATACTGTTGGCTCAAGGAAGTACACACCCGCACCTGATACTATGAAGATAAAGATTTTGCTTTTGTACATTCGATCATATAAATATCCATATTTTATGTACAATTCCTGGTGTATCAACTTGGATTTGGATCTTTCTCACTGTTACAGTTCACATGTTGAGACAGCTCTACATGCATCAAAAATGCAAAAGTTACCTCCAGTGTGTAGGATTTACTGGGATGTATTAGCAGAGTACAGCGGACATGGAATAATAATATTAATAACTAGTGTACAATCACCCGACAACAAGAATTGTTATGTTTTTGTTACCATGTTTCTACACCAAACCAGAACAGACAAACCAAACACTGGCTCTTGATACGGCCCTCGCGTTTTGTTTGAGTTTCATGGCCTCCGTAGGTTCCTCTAAATGCTTGGAATCGGAGCTTGAAATAAGGTGGTTGCATTCTGAAAGCACACCACTAGATGCCACTAAATTCTACACACTGGTCCTTAAAACACAACCTTATCTCAATTAAATGGCCATTGATACTGTTGTGCCCAATGCTTCTTTGTAAACCTGAAATATGTTCATCAGTGTGATTAGGGACGGTATAAAGTAAAATATTGTAGCAACAACATTATCTATGTGCGCTTTTGCAGCATCATGATAACAAGTGTTTTTCTCCACATATCATCTGTGGTTCTGGAAAACTGGGAGAAAAACTGAAAAACATCCATCTGAGGTAATTTATCAACATATATCAAATATCAAAAAAGCTTCAAGGCTTTTATTTTTCTAAAAACTATTATTAACTACCAGTTGAAAAAGTTAATGTTTCTAGTGTAGACTTAAATTTTCATGTGTCAACTATTGTATTCCACCTTTAATATATTGACTCTTGTATGAGGAATTACCGCAAGTGAATTTATCTCCTACTTTATGAGCAACAACTTGATTTAAAGACTAAATACATGATTAAGTCCTTTAGATTGATGTTTTTGCAGTCTCTTCTGTTTTCATGCCTCAAGTTGCTGACAAACTACTTAGTTTAGGTACATTTGAGTTACATTCTAGCCATTTAAGTTCCAGTGTGTAAGAATTGGGGAGGGGGATCTATTGGCAGAGATGTAATATAATGTATGTAATTGTCGTCATTAATGTATAATCACCTGGAAATAAGAATTGTTTTGTTACCTTAGAATGAGCCATTTATATCTCCAGAGGGTGTGGGTCCTCTTCTACAGAGTCCACCATGTTGCACTGCCATGTTTCTACAGGAGCCCAGAACAGACAAACCAAACGTTGGCTCTAGATGAGTTGAGGTGGATGGTTGCAATCTGCAAGCTCACTGCTAGATGCCATTAAATCCTACACTCTGGTCCTTTAAGATGAATCTGATCATTGGCATGTATTGTTTGGTTGAATGCATTAATAGTATAAGATGCTGGTGCTCCGTCCTCTGAAGGCCCTTTGATTGTGTTTAAAAGCCAAAAATTCAAGTCCGAATGTGATACATAGGGAATGTAGCTATTCCCAGTGAGATATAAATACAAAAAAAAACAGTTCAAATACTTATTCTTATACTTTTGCACTAATACTGTGAACAATTTAGTAACGCAATGAATGCAAACTAACTCTGTGAGCTAAGCTTGAATTGTGAAAACAGTCCATGGAAACACTTCAATAAAAAATTATTTGTGATGTGTGCAGTTTTTTTTTATTTTTGTTTCTCTAATCACCAAATCCATTTTCCATTAAACCTCACTCAAAAAAAAAAAATCCTTAAAACATTCACTTTCAGGGTCCACAGACCTGTCAGAACAGTTTCTAACTATGAATGTTACAGTGGTCAGACCTTGTAAATCATCGTGCAAAACCACCGAGCCTCGCCTGTTAATAAGTAGTTTTCTACCTGCCGTAATTGCCACTTTCACATTTTTTAAACTGTTTTCATGAACAGTCCTTGTGAAATGTAAATGAAAAAAAAAAACCTGGCTTGCAGAGTAATTGATTGGACCGATTACGTCAAACGTAGATGTCCTTGAGGGATAACATGAAAAGGGAAATGAGAACATTTCCTTTTCAAGTAAGCCATTAACCTGAAGCAGTTAACCTTGTGTGTAACCTAAAGAACTCTCATTTAAAATGGTCTATTTAAGCTTTTTTTAATCACACATCAATGAAAAGAGCTACTCTGGGCCTGAGTAAAGGGCAAGGTTGCAGTTTGGAACATCTTGTGCAGTATGTTTTTTCACAAACTGTTGCGTCTGAGGAAGAGCTCCTTTTCATGACACGTTGAAAAAAAAATCACTATTGTGGAAACATTGTCCAACATCTCGGTGGGGGTTGATGTCAGTGAATTCATGGATATTGTCAGTACTCCTCTGTGCTGAATGATCATTCTTATAATCCAAAACATGAGGCCACAGCTTACATTTAAATATTCACATGAATACACTGCACAATTGGGGAATTTCTTCAGAATTGAATTTCTTTGAGTCATGAGAAATACCACATTTTGGGATAATGATAGATTTTACACATTGCTTGGCACAGTTTTCTGGAATATGTAACACAGCAGTGCAGCCGTTAATGAAGCTGTGGTTGGAAAACAATGTGAACTGTGGAGGCAAGTACATGTAGGGCCAGAGAGGACATGGACAGGGATGATTTCTTATTCCACTTTCTTCTGATGATGTGAACATTTTTAGTCATGCAAGCAGCATGGCTCTAGAGATGACAGTGATGGTCTGCCTTTCAGTTATTATCACCATCATCAGTCCCTATCTATCATTAGATCAAATTTCTGATTCATTCAATACTATCACTTCTGACCAAATACCTGCAAAAACTAATGGCATCACAATGAATGCCAGCAGCACTTTGTGTTTGGTGGTATTATCAACTGCTAGCATGCTAACATGCCAAACTAACATGGTGACTGTGGTAAACATTACACCCACTAAACACTAGCATATTTTGTGAGTGTGTTAGTGTGTTAACCAGGCCATCTTTTTAGGGACATGGTCACTGGGCTTTTGGTGTTGTCATTTTTTTGGGGCACAAGGATGCCGGAGATGCAAGGTCATCAAATAAAACATGATTTGAAGCCTATGGAAGTAATTACTTTAACCTAAGGGTTAAGGATGGTTTTATAAGTGTAATTATTAGTGACAGGGCTCAACAAAAAAGATCGGGGCAAGTAAAATGCCATGTCAGGCTATGAAATCCAGCCACTCACTCGCCTAACTGGGCAAAAAAGATCTATTAAACTATTTTGATGATTGATTGATCATTTAAGTAATTTTGTGGAAAATTGGCAGAAAATGCTGTTATCAGCCTCTCAGATATGGAGGTTTCCTGCTTTCCTCTGTTAGTATTATATTAAACTGAACATCTTTGGGTTTTGGACTGACAAAACAAGACATCACCTTGGACACCTTTGAGAAACTGGGATGGACATTTTTCCCTATTTTCTGACCTTTAATAGACACTGCAGCCTTAGATTAATCATGACTAATACAGGGTCAAGTAAAAATTAACTTTGGGCAAGTAGACTTCTGACTTCTGTTCAATGTTGAACCCTGAGTAAAATAAAAAAAATATATTTTAAGAAAAAGCTTTTTATTCCACAAATACTTGTGCAAAATACTTGTTGGTATTTACAAAAATTACCAATATTTGTACAAATTCCTGAGTCAAAAGTTTATACATGTTCAGCCCTGGAAGACTCTGAGTCACTGGACTCGTTTGAAGATGGGGATGGGGCAGCTTTGTGGCATCGGCACATCAGGATGAATACAGTTAAGACTCCTGGTTGTCTGTTTTTCAGTGTCATTCATGGTTATATGGTTATATGGTGCAGCAAAGAAACTAAAACAGGGGCAGGGACATTACATCACTACAGAACATTCTCTGCTGCAGACTTCAGTGTCAGTTCTATTGAAGCTTATGGGAGGCGCAATGTCAATGATGATATTTGGAGACCAAAAGCAAATGTGCACATTTGGAAAACTCTGTCAGTATGTTTTTTTTCTTTAGTGTGCTTCTTCTTCAGAGCATTGAATGTTCTACAGTGATGTGATGATCCTTCCTTCAGCGCTTCTCTTGATGTTGCTCAATCAGAATCTCAACAAATGGGTGTCTATAAACTGTCATGACAGGAAAGAGACAGAGGAGAAAACAGCTAAATCAGCTGGGGCAGTGCAGGCAGGGCATCAAGGCCCCTGTGGCTGCAGGGCCATGTGTAGCCTCACTGAGCCACTAGCATGGCAGAAGCTCTATTTAATGATTTACTGTATGTGATCATCAGATAAGTTTTTATTTTTTGATACAAGAAAATGTTTAGAAATGTTTTCTGCATTTGAATCCAGGTCTACACCCATTAAATTGCTTCATTTTCATTCCAGTAAGTGCAGTGGTTCATGAGAATCTTGCAAAAATTCCTGGATCTATACCGAAAAGTAATCATCAGGTTTTTCAGTTGCCTAACAAGAAAACACAGCCAAAATACACAAGGAGTTGTGTCCCCTCATCTGTCCACGTCAACTGTAATACGTAAACTTTCTTTTAGCTACATTTTCTCGTTCCCTCTTTATCTTGACCGCCATTTTTATGAGTGCCGTAAGTTTCCCTGCTTAGTTGGAACTATAAAGTCTCAAACGCTAACCTTTGACCTCTTAGTAACCCTGCATTTCAATTAACTTCACTGGGGACTTTCTCCAGCTAAGTGTCAGGACAGAAACAGCTGTGGTCTGCAAAGATTAATGATTTACTCCCCCGTGTTTTCTTTGTTTCTGAGCGGACAACTGAGACTTCCTTAGAAATCACCCTCTCTATGGGGTGTTCTGTATCAAAATCTTCATATCTGGATTCTCAGGAATTGTGCTGTCAGAAATCATGTTACTGAGAAACTCTCTCTCCAGTTATTATGAACTGCATATCCAGACCACACAGAAATGATGTCACTGATGTCACTGCAGCAGTGATTTCCTGGCTGAGATGTCCCAGACAGGGAAAAACAGATGTTTTCTCAAGCTACAGTATGTAGGGTTCTGTTTTGTGCAACATCCCATTTCATTGCCTCCCCTTATAATTAAACACATATTACAGCTTTGGAGCCCATAAAAAGTGTGATAATCTTGTGTTACATGCCTTTAAAAAATAATGCAATTAGTTACACGAATGAATTAGAAGGCTGGAAGTCAGGAGATGCAAACAAACAACAAGACAAACAACTTTAACACACTGCGCCTCAGTGATTGAAACAAACACGGCAGTTTGCCAGCCATGTGTTGTTATGTGTTTACGCTACTGACACATTCAGGAGCTGTGGGCTGAGGTTCTTCCATTGTTTTTGTCCTGAAGTGGTGCCCACATTCTGGGTCTTGGTGAAAGACCTTAAAATGAATTAAACATGGCATTGTTGAGGCTGGTTGAGACTGTTTTTTTGTAAGCATGTCCTGTTACAGTAACAATGACAAACCATTGAAACCGCGGTCTTGGAAACTATGTTTAAATTCTTTTTTTGTCCAGCATAGAACCAAATCAAATATACTTCTCTTATTATTTTTGGAGCCCATCACACATTGAGACCTAAAGAGAGATTCTCTACAGGCAGCATACAGTATCTGGAATTTCTGGAATCTGTGTTTTAAACCCACTTTGACAAACAAATGACTAAAGCAACATCTGTGCAAACGCAGCCTAGGAAAACATCATATACACTCAACTAGGGGAAAGAGAGCAGATGTGCGATATAAAACGGGGGATGGTTATTTACTTTTACACATGGCATTCCAAAGAACAAATCGAAGACTGGAGTCATTATAGAGTTCATCAACAACTTATAAAATTGTAAATATGTTTTACTTTTAAAAAAATCAACAGATGGTAATGAGAAAACAAAGTTTTAAGTTGTTTTACCCATAATACATGGTTTTTCTGGATGTGTTTAGGCAACTCAAGGCAACTGGTTAAGGTTAGGGAAAGATCATAGTTTTGGTTATGAAAAAAACAACACAAAGTTTATGCGACACTTAACAACCTAACCTTTAACCCTACCGACCAATATACATCAGGCACAGGCATGGCGTGACACATCTGCCACAGCATGCCCACAGCAGAGCACGTCTATAATAATCAACTGAAGACGCTCCACTGACCACAGAAGCTGTGTGCTCCCACACAGGCATCACACTCGGCTGCTCATCTCTATTTTTGAGAGGCTGGTCTTTTTTTCCCACTACATGGCCCCTCAACAGATAAAAAACATATAGAACTATGTAATAAACAGAGAACAATCTACCGGATCTACAATCTACAATGTACCAGAGGCAGTACCACACAGCAGACAAGCCTTATGGGTGTTTTTAACCAACACTTCCAAACCCTGCATAACCAACTACATTACCACTTGGTAAAACTCACAGTGAAGCAGATCATCCATCATACCACATGCTACAAAGATGAAGTCTGTGTAGCAGGACAAACTCTGCTCCGCTCTGACTGTGATGTGTTGCATTCATGACCCATGTGTTTTGGCTGTAAGTGCTGGTCGAACAACATATGGGACATGGGACCTAAATCTGAGGCTGTGATGTCGAAAGTCCTGCACTTCGCACTGTAAATATAACCACAAACTG
>JAJHUR010093410.1:0-28594 GCA_027495735.1 Lutjanus campechanus | reverse complement strand
GCAAGCTATTATGCATAATTGAATGTTACTATATGGTTACTACGGGTATGTTAATGCGTTTATATGTTATAACATACCAGCAGTACAATAAACGTGTGCTTTATATCAGTTCCTGTTTTCCTGAGAAATAATTCTTGCTCCTAAGATATCGTGGGCCTCACATGCAGTGCAAGCTCACAGACAATGCAATAAAAGCAGGAGAACTCAGCTTTCTTCGTAGATATAGTAGGACTGATGAATGTACTTCTCTTATTGACTACATTTTTCATCAACACTAATTGGACATTTGCATAAAAAGTAATGAATTCATGGACAGTCAAAGTGTTCAGTAAAAAAAAAAAACTGTTGTTAGATTGACCATCAACGATGTTTCCATGCTTTTCTAAAATTTGTAGCACTATTATTTCATGCTTTGTCACATGACTGCTGTAGTAGATCCATGTTTGCCTGTCCTCTGACCTTCCTGGGTAATTTGCTTGCAGAGGTCTCCGTCTGGTAGATGTAGAGGAAGTCCGCAACAGAGAGGAGTCCATGGAGCTCTCTGTGTTTCAGCAGATTGTCACCAGACATGTTAATAATGCCAGAGGAATCCTCCTCAATATGTGAGTACTTATTATCACATAACACCAAGACACCTGTGCTTAGTTAAATAACAGTCAGATACCAGATCCCTTGTCTTTGCTGATTTGACGTTCAGGAGATCAGTAATGTTTTTAAATGCAAAATACTAAGTTAGTGAGCAATATCAATTGATACATCATATTTCTATGGTTCAGGACTATAAGTTGTTGTGATCAAAGTCATTTCAAGTTTCAGCATCGAGTGGTAGCTACTGGAAGCTTGTACAGTACATCTGCAAATACACTTTCTCTTCCACAACCACAAAATCTTTTTGTAAATCTTATATTTTCCCACTTATCAGAGCTCCAGAGCTCTAGACCTGAGGCTGTACATCACAACAATATTTCGCATGTCTGCCCAACCTTATGAAATTATGCACTATCTCACATACAGACCCTCACCGAATACAAACTGATTCGGCTGAGGTGGTGGTGCCACACTGCTCATACTAAGAGTGAAAGCTACAGACAGCATGCCTCAAATATTCATCTAGTCATTCCTGTGTAAACTGATAAATGGTAGTGCAGCCAGATGGATGAGGATGTTACCAAATGTGATGCTGTGGTGAGCTGACCTTATAAAGCTTTAGTAAAAACATTGTACTTTTCACATTATACATTGCTTACCATTTCAACAAATGCACTGCCAACATTGCATCGGCATAGAAGTTTTAACCTTTCAGAAGGTTTTGGAGAAATAAAATTGAGTGCCGAATGCACAAAAGAGTGGCACTGGCTTTGCCTCTTCAGAAACTTGAAATCAGCAGCTATTACAGGGACAGTTCACCCCAAATCACTTACCTTTATGAGCAGTTTTATGTAGGAAATTATTTCTTATTACTGAACAACGTCCATCAATAGTATCACTGTGCAAAAGGAAGCTTGCATCTCCTCATGAATGAGAGGTTACAGGTCAGGTGAGGAAGCCACCGCTGATGTTTACATCCTGCACTGATACAATCACAAGCCTCTCATACCTGAGTTGATGCATGCTTCCTTCTGAGCAGTGATAAGGATGGTTGTGTAAGCAGATCATGATTTCCAGAAAGAGGCATTGCCGTTGAGTGTCAAGCCTAGTGCCATCTAGTTCCATTATATTGCAGAGAAGGCAAATATATCTATGGTCGATATCTCCAGGACTTAGCCCCTCACACTAAAACTATCTAGATGGATAAATAGCACTACAATTGAGAGAAAAAAATATGTATTTTTGATTTTGGGATGAACTGTGCCTTTAAGGTGACTGAGGAGGGATGAGTAGGGATCACCTTCACTGGTCTGGTGAATGAGTCATGGTAAATTCATGCGAAGAAACAACAAGTGGTGTTAACTACTCATTCCACCTCTAAACCAACAAGCCACTTAATACAGTGCTCTCCTCTGCCCCAGTTCCCCCCAGTGGTACCAGTAACATTTCAATTTTTTGTTCTATTATTTGACTATTTGATATTTGCATCTGTGGTTTGTGTATTAAATGCACATTAACACATGCTCTGAATATAATCCTGATGTTATTTTTGCTGTTTTCTACACCAGTTGGATTCCAGAAGTGCTTAATATTTACTACCAGGGTTGCCGACAAAAGGTGGTGCCTGCCATAAGCAACATGCCAAAGCTACTGTCTTTCTTCAACTGTGCAGCTGCACTGATGACCTCCCTGCTGCAGAACCTCGCAATAGATTCAATGAGGGACTATACACACCTAATTTCCCAAGAGTCGGTAAGGGAAAGCTTACAAACTTCAATTTAGTAGAGTGGAACAGACTGGGAAAAAAATAATTGTTGAGATTTTGATCTTGATGTATAGATGGACACATGAAGTTGTGCTTTTTTCTGTGTTGTGTAGCGGTCAGAGAGCGCCAGTGACCATCCAGGCTTTGTGCTGCATCTGATCCTGGACGACAAGGAGATCAAGTTTGAGCCCAGCCTCAAATCATATGAGGAGGCCCTCCTTAACGTCTATGAGTTCATGCTCAGTTCTATCAGCATGGTGCCTCGTGTTGAAACCAAACTGTACCCCGACTGGGTAAGAGGAAGTGTGTGTGTCACACCCGGTTGTTAGGTAGATGCATACCTAGCTAAAACTAATGTAAACTAATACAACACTCCATAAAATCTTACCTTCGTGAAGGTTATAATGTTCAGTATGTTTAATAATTCAACTTGATGATCAGTTTGGAGGTTGTAGTTTATGCTGCCGTTGGACTGTTTTGCATTATACAGAGAGCTGTTTTTGTTTATTAGCCTACTCTCATTGATATAAATGGGTTGGACGGAATAATTGAAATGAGCGTCAATACAGTTCAACAGCACCACAAACTGCAGCCTCCAAAATGTTAAATTGACAAGTCGTTAAAGCTGTTTCAGCAGATGTTTATTTATAGCCTTGATGCAGGCAGGATTTATTGCAGGATTGTTGTATTAGACTGCATTAGTCGGAGCTAGGTGTACCAAATACTCTGGCATACTCGGCTGCCGCAGTCATTCTCACCTTTATGTCACTTGTTGATGTTTTTGAGAACACAAGAATGGGTTCATTTCTGTTCCTTGTGGCTAATTGGGGGAAAAAAATGCTGACTGGAACTGAGGCTCTCAGCAACTAGCTAACTGCAGTAACAGTGGGTGTTTCTCCTCCAACTGTATATTCTGTCTCCTACACAGTGGACATGGAAGTCACAAACAGGGCATAGGCTACCATTAATTTGAGGACATATGACAGCAACAGTAGAAATATCATTCATTTGTCAGTGGATTTGGATAGGCTACCAAGTTTGATTTAGTTATCTTTTACCTACAACACATGGAACATGTTATTATTATCCTAGTTTTATATGGATATGGAGTTTTCCAATGCTGAGGATCATGATGTTTGGATGTCCTACTCTGTATTTTAAATCACACTAGCTAATCATTGCATTGCATTCATCATCTTACCACTTAACAGACAATATGTTTTCTGCTTGTGTTTATACCCTGCTTCTTGTCTTCCTAGTCAGTCTTCCAGTTTGGAAGCACCCTGAAGCCCATGATCCTGCCAGAGATCCTCCAGGTCCAGCAGGAGGAGGTGCGCAGGGTGTTCTGGGCTGAGTGCATCAGGCCCAAGGAGTATATCCACGAGTATGATAAATATGCCACACTGGTATCCAAGCAGGGAGAGGAAGATGTGGAGCAGTTCCTCACTGAGGAGCACTCCTTCCAGGAAATCATGGCAGAGGTGATACACTACCAGCAACTCGCCGACAAGATCGAGTACACATCATGCAAGGTATTTGGTCAGCAAGGTAGAACTCACCAGAAATGACTAAGTTAAATATGGCATGTATATTTCAGACAGTGAGGTGCTGGTGATGTCTAAGCAAATTTGTAGTGAGACTGTAAGAGTAAAATATGAGAAGTTTTATTGAAATTTGTCTAGGGCTGCAACTAACGACTATTTCGATAGTTGATTAGTCATCGATTATTGAACGATTTATTGACTAGTCACCCAAAAAACACAACTTGTGTTTTGAATTTTTTGAAAATGTTTGTGAGAGACACAGAGAGAGTCGTGGTTAACCCCAGACCTGTGAGTGATCAGTACAAATCTTGCAAAAGTTTTGCAAATCGAGGGTTCCCTTGTAGACACGCCCGACAGAGAAGAGCCCAGCTCAAAAAATAGAAAATCAATTCATGGCAGCTAACGTTTTAATTATGTTGGCTCGCTACAAATAAACAAATGTATGGTAAACATTGTCATTCAAGACATATTCTTTGTTCTTGACTCTGGAATCCTGCGCGCAGGTAAAGACAGAGTTGTCTTGGCTTTTAACTAAAAGCTAGCTAACAAGCTGTCTTACTGAGGCAAGTCAGATCCTGTTTTCGTATAAAAAAATATTCATATCTCTGCCCACAAAAAAAATTAAAAATAGTCTTGAATTCCAGTGGTAACTATTACTATTCCACATAGAAACTAACCAATAAATCCAGAAAACCCAAAGAATCTGAAAATTTCAAAAGCAACAGTCTTTAAATACCAATGTTTTCTGTAACTGTTACTATCTCTCCTTATTCCAAAGTAATTTCTTAAATGATATTACATAATTGTGTTACTGACCTATACTCTGGGCTTTAGGTTGTCCGTCTTGGCATGTTTGAGGTTCAGTCCCATAGGCTTATCCACTCTCTCGTCAAGCGTGCTCAGGAGCTACAACAGAAACTGCTTACACGGATGCTACAGGACCATCGGGAAATCAACCAGAAGTCAGTTGGTTTACCCTTTTCACTTTTTCTTTGCAGAAGTTTCAGAATAGAGCTGAAGAATTTTTAAAAAGCTGACAGAGATTAACAGCAGTTTCTGTTTGATGCTAATACTGCTGAAATATACATATGGAAGCTTCCACTCTGGAGCCTTGAAATAAACAAAAGGGAATATACAGTGGCACCCTTTTGGTTTCAGACCCAGTGTTAGCTGCTATATTAGCCTCTATCCCAACAGTGCTTCTTAGCTCCAAGCCATGCCATTGTAAGAGTGTAAATCTGTGAAACTTTTTGTTTATATCACTAAATTATTGCTCCTCCTCTCACAGGCTCTGTAATGAATTTGAGAAGACTGCAGAGAAAGCACTGAGCACCCCACCTGACACGCATACACTGATGGAGCTTAAGGTAAACACCCCACAGTTCTTGTCACACAGACTAGCTTGGTGCAGTGTGCTGTGTACAGTTTGTTGTCATTCATATCTCACAAATTGGTTAGCTGTCCACATATTTTCCCTCTTACCTGTCGTGGTGTTTATCCATCTAAATTGTTTTTGTGTGAGCTGCAGAGTTTTGGAGATATAGGCTGTAGAGATGTCTGCCTTCTCTCAAATATAATTGAACTACATGGAACACAGCTTGTGGTGCTCAAAGAGCCAAAAAATATATATTTGAACAACTGAACAACAGTGTCTCTTTCCAGAAATCAGCTAGGTTAGTTCAGCTACGGAGGACATTAATAATTTTGTACATCCCGCACTGTCACAAGCTTCACTTACATGAGTAGATGCACGTGTCCTTCTGCCCAGTAATATGTTTGGTAGGTACGGTTCGGTCGGAAGAAAATAGTTCCTGCTTTGAGTGCCATCTAGTTCCATTATATGTGAGAGAGGCCAGGCATCGCCATGGCCAATATCTCCAAAACTCTACAACTCACACCCAAATTATCTAAATGGCACTACAGGTCAGAGGAAAAATAGGGAATTTAGATTTTTAGGGTGAACTGTCCCTTCTAAGATTCAGTCAGTAATTAAAGATTATAACTTGTTTTTTGTTTTTTGTTCCTATGGTGCAGCATGCTTAATGTTAAAGGCCTACAGACCTTTAACACTGGTCTACAGAAAGCCTGGGATTTGTTTCACATTTAGTAACTAGCTTAGGGCAGTAACTGGACTGTGGCATGAACAATAACTAAACACTTCCATTTTTATATAATATAAAGCTATTTTTTCCTTTTAAATTAAGTACTGTATCAATTTCTTGTGCCCCATCCAGGCCTTCATGAATAAGGTGGAGACGACAGATATGCCTCGGTTGACGCAAAGTTTGGCAGAATCCAACACACAATTGTTTTTCCTGATGGACTTTGTTACCCTCTCACCACTGGACATGGAGCTCAACACACAGACCATCCAGTGGCTGAAGCGTATGCCATCCATCTTTAAGGAACACCGACAGATCATTAATGGGAAAACAGAGCAATATCAGAGTGGCCTTAAGGTCTGTGTCTCTACTCTATCAATCTGTTCATCTATTGTTGACTGGAATCTGGATGTTTTCGCATCAACAGAACTGTAGAACTAAATAGTTAATGGAAAATGGAAAACAAATTGAAATTAAAAACACAAAGTTAATTTCTGTATGTGCATTCCAGTTGCGCCGTGATTGCTTTGTGGAAGAACTGGATAGCTACAGCGTGCAGGTGGAAGAGTTTGTCACATTCAGTGATCTGACGGATCTCAGCAAGTATTTGAAGAAAGCCCAGGCCCTCAATGCCAAACTGGAGCTGGCCATGGAAAAGGTACATGAGGTTTTCAATGCTTAAAAATATGCAAATGGAGAAAAAGGAGGTCAGTATTGCAGTAAATCCTGCAGAAGAACTTTGGTTCTACTGATACCCAAACCATGATAAAACCATATCATCATCATCATAATCATAGCAAAAAGTTCACTTTGTTGTTTGTTCCAGTATTAGTTCGGTATGATTCAAGCCTGAGAAGGAATTGGTAATGATGGATAGAAATGCTTCTGATTGATAAACATGTGTTGTACAGTGTATTGTTGCATTGTATTGGAGGTGACATTACCATATGTGTTAACAAATATTTAACCTCTAGAGGGCAGTATTGGCTGTAAAAATAACTGTGACCAGTTGTAAAAAGTGTTTGTCATCAGTACATTGACTCATCTACTTAATCCATCTCTTTCTGTCTTTATTTCCTCTATCCTTCTCTCCTTGCTTTTCTTTGAATCATTCTGCCACTTTGTAAAGATAAATGATTTCAATATGGAGGAGGAAGCCTATGGCTGGTCTGTTTCCCAGTACCCACAGCGTAAAAAGATCCAGGACAAGCTCATACCCTTCCTTCGCCTCTATGAGACGGCCAGTGACTTCTTAAACCAGTACGAGCAGTGGCTCCATGGGCCGCTCTCCGGTGTGAACCCAGACAAGGTACCAGAACTACTAAATTCCTTGACTATGAAGTTGTATTATGTTAAAGTAATGTCAAGCATCTTAGAATGAGATGGGACGTATTTTATCTTCAGTACAGCTTTGATGCTGCTTAGAATGCCATCATACAAGTCTTGTCTCTACAGTCCAAGCAGACGTCATGTATATATGCCATGTATGTTAAAGTTTTAATGAGTTATGTTTAGTTATGTGGTTATTGTGGAGATTATGAAAGCAATTTAATGTATTATGTTTGTTGTTTGAAGCCTGTGTTGACCTCAAAGAAAAAGTCAGGTTTCATGGGAGCAGTATGGTCTTGGAATGTGGATTACCTCAGGAATTCTGGGTATAACTGCTGGTTTAATATTTTTCTGTTGGGCCATTGATCCAGTCACTGGGAAGTCCTGAAAAAATACAGAAATACTAATGTGCTGGAAAACTATGACTTTTCCCAGTGAAGTTTTTACTGTGCAACAAGCTTAGTATGACTAGGTTATTATATGAAGTGTGATATGATGAGCTATCGTGTCATTAACAGTAATGGAATAGAAATAGCATATTGCAGTTGTTTTCTAGCACAGTGAATGCCCAGAACAGTGGGAGCCCCTCTGAGGCAGCTAGTGAAGGAAACTAAGTTCGGAAAGGCTTCTTAAACAAGGCAGTAAACCTTTTTCACAGCAGCCATTTTGACATTAAATGGTATGTTAAACACATGTGCTATCAATTATTACGTTAACATGCATAAAATATTCTGCTTTCTGGTTTTCGCCCTTATTCTGAAAAAGACAATATTCCTACTAAGCTGTTTACATGAATAATAAAAATGATGAATCCACCAATATTCCTGTTTACATGCAGCGGTGCATACTCCAATTATGGAAAGTTTAATTGCTGGAGCCGCCTAAGCCATTTTGTTTCTATGCATCAAAATAGTAGTTTTCCACTGTTGGCAGACTTGTTTGATTGTGTGAACACAGCCTCCCACTTCCATTCTTTTAAAAGGTTGACATTGCAATATTTGCACTATGCAGTATTTATCTAAAAACCTGTGTATTTCTTCTTCTGATGAGAAATGTGGGCTATTCTTTTGTGCGTGCATCTGTAACCCAGCCTTGCAAACTAGTAAAAATGCTCCTCAAACCTAAATAATACGTTCAGAATAAGGCCTAATTCAGAATATCCAAACAGAATATGTTATTTACAAGACCCGTATCAAATTCAGAGTTTTGTCACACTATATAGTGTAAAAATCCATGTGCATCTAAATGTATTGAGTGATATTAATTAAAGTTCTGTTCCAGTCAGGTCAAACAGAGTCAGGGTGTTGCTATTGTGCATGTTAGCTCACTGGAAAGGCTCTGTTACACTAAATGGAACAGGACATTAATTAGTATAAATGGTAACACCTGTGTTAACCCTGCAATTCTATGTTAATATAGCTGCTGTGAGAAAGTTTTATACAACAAGATCTATATACATCAATAAATGTTTAAAAACACACAAAAAAGCATAAAAGGAAACACATGGCAATATAAAAAGACATAAATGGATTTTAAAAAAAGAGTAAGGTGAAATAAAAGATAAAAATGAGTTAAAAGTAAATACAACCAATTAAATGGGACAAAAAAATGTACAGATCTGTCACAATGTGGTGAAATTAGCGAGGTTGATGATGACTCAGTTCTAATGAAGCCAGCCTGCTTTTTACATTAATGTGTTACATATTAACATGGTCACTGTGAAACAGGCATATAGCACTCATTCATTCCTTTACACTCTTCTTTGCCTATGCTACTCCCCCTCCCCTCTCTGACAGACTGTATATTAAGCCTCCATAGCACAATCACACAGGTGTTTTCACTTGACTGATTAGAGCACAGCTGGGATACGCTCCAGCCCCCCCGCCCCTGTGCGACCCTCCAAAGGATAAGCGGTTATACATAATGGATGGATGGATGATTAGAGCCCACAGGATAGGAGAGGTCACCTTAGAGCTATGCTCCATACAAGCCTCAGTTTTATGCTTAATGTCCTTCACTGTCAGCACTGACTGAATTTTAAAAACAAAGCACTGTCTCCATCTTCATACCCAGCTTAAGGAACCACTCCTATAACAGTCAGTATTACATTTGTATGTATAGCTTCTGCCACTAACAATACTGCTGCCTCTACTGTTCAACCACTAACTGTATTGCCTTTGTTACCACAGTGGATCTGTCTAGGTCAAATTGATCACTATAAGTGAATGATTATTTTTATGAAATGGACGGATTCGCCATTTACTGAATTTTATATTGACTGTTTGAAAACACAGTAGGCCAACAGCTGTTTTAAACACTTTTGAAATTACTTTACAAGGTAAATTAATATACTGTAAATAATTCGAATACACTAATGTAGCACAGTGCTGTTTATAAAATATAGCTCACTGTAGTTTCATTGCTGCATCTTGTTGACTCATTTTTGGTAATTAGTCATAAGCCTCCAGGAGACCACACTTTTCATTGAGAGAAAATGACATTCTTTTAACCATCACGATTTAAGCCCTCCAGGCTTAATAATGAAACTGTAATACACAAACTGGTTTTGGCGTAATAAACTGTTTTATTATATTACTCAGTTAACAATTGTTATATCGTAGTCATTCTAGTTTGTTTACAATGTCCTTGTAATGCAAACCTCACCCATGTAGGTAGAAGGAGATGTTGGTAACTACTGGCGCACGCTGTACAAGCTGGAGAAAGGCTTCAGTGATGTACCCACAGCCCTGAACATAGCCACCACTATGAAGACTAAGGTGGAGAACTTCAAGGAGCACATTCCTATGGTGCAGGTAAGACCCTAACAGCTAGATTTAATATCTGTAGACATCAAAATAACGTATCTTATTCCATCATACTAAATAATAAATGTCTTTCCACTACTTTTCTTTTGCACTGCTCCTCTTTCATAGGTACTTTGCAACCCAGGCTTACGTGACCGCCACTGGGATGCCATGTCGGAGATGGCTGGCATCTCCCTGCAGCCAGCTGATGACCAGGCTTGTGTAGCCCACTTCATATCCATGCGCCTGGAACAGCACCTAAGCAGCTTTGAAGGCATTAGCGAGGCAGCCAGCAAGGAGTACTCCTTGGAGAAGGCCATGGAGAAAATGGCCAGCGAGTGGGGAGACATGGAGTTCAGTCTCCTGGCCTACCGAGAGACGGGCACCTCTATCCTGTCATCTGTGGATGAAGTGCAGATGCTGTTGGATGACCACATTGTGAAGACACAAACCATGAGGGGGTCACCCTTCATCAAACCTTTCGAGGTGGAGATACGGTAAGAGAGGAGAAGATTTGTTTGAGAATTATTGTGCTTAGCTTTTTTGAAAAAGCAATTCAGTAATGTATGACCTAAGTACACATGGTATGGCCAACTGAAACTGTTAAAGTCAAACAAAGATGCGTTTCATTTAGTTGTTTATTAATCTGGGGCTTTCACTGTGGTAGTAAACTGGTGCAATTCGCTAATGATGCCCCAGCATTTTTGTTATCACTCTTGTCACGTTGTCTGTTTTTGGACAGGACATACAGAGTGAACTATTATATGAGAAAAACTACTATAAACTCAGTGTTTACTGCAAACCATTATTAGCCTGTGTATTGTGTGCTACTGCCACTCTCCCATCACTCTCACCCCTAATATTGGTTTATTTCATAATTTGGCAGCCAAAATGGATATTTTTTGGACAATAGCTGTGCAACAAAACAGAGATTTTTATATATAGATGCTGATAGTGAGTTAATCACTTCTTTCCAGAAGGACTTGACTGCTGGACAGTGCCACAGCTTGTGGGTTAACGTGTCCACAATCATGCCAGAAGAGATAATATGGAGGGACTGATTCAAGGTCAATGTTAAAGTTTAAATTCAATCTTACTGACTTAGATATTATGAAAGAGTTCCTCAATATTCTGTCCCAGGTTGCAGAAGTGAGCGACACTGCTAAGTCTTGCTCTTAATGGTGTTGAGCTGGAGTAGAGTTAACTGATCATTGGTAACGATCAATTAATTAATTACTTGTTAGTTGCTTATACAAAACAATCCTAAATGTGTTTTTGCAACATATTGCATATTCTCTGATGGCATTACATAGGCTATGAAGCATATAAAAACAAAAAGGCATATATATTGAGGACATGTACTTGAATATCATGTAACATGCAGCATGCACTCATAAACAGTCTCTTGTATTTTAGATCTTTATTTGATAGTAGATCAATACAATTTTACTTGATTTACCAAATTCATAAAGGCATAGTTAACCTAAAAATGAAAATTCAGTCATTATCTGCTCACCCTCATACTTGAAGGTCAAGTTTAGTTTTTTTTAGTCCACAAAACAGTGTAGCAGAATCTGCCAAACAGTACAAGTAAATGGTGACCAGTTTTCAAATGTAAAAAAACCATAAAATGCCTCCATACTGCCCATCTGATGTAATCCAAGTCTTTGGCACGCACGCTCAGGTCAACAGCATGTTGGGGCTTTATGAGACTTATGCCAGACAAGCACATATGCAGGTATTTTAATTAATGTATTTATTTTTTGTTGTTCTTCTTCTTACATTTAAAAACTGGTCACCATTCACTTCAATTGTTTGGAGATTTTGCAACGCTGTTTTCCTGTGAAACTCCAGCAGTGTTTTGTGGACTAAAAAGCTCAAACCAAACCTTCACTCGGCATGAGGGTGAGTAGATAATGACTGAATTTTCATTTTTGGGTGAACTATCCTTTTATTGACCAATTAATCAATCATTTATTAATCATTATCACCCCTAAGCTGGAGCACTGAACTTTGTAGAATAGTGAACAACAACCTTACCCCTACAAACTTGATTATGCAAACCTGATAACTCAGTCTGAAGCTAATGACTCAAACTGTTTTTCTGTCTTAAAATTGCAGATAAAATATTCTTGAAATGAAACTTGGAAAACAACACGTTCAGTAGAGCACACCATATAATTCATTTATTACTATTCTGTTTTTATCTGCCTCTGAGTTCAGCAAATGATCGAATTTCCCCATCCTCCATAATTTCTGAGATTATTGCAATATTATGTTGCTGCCAGGCACAGTTTGACACAGGACTCCCTATGGCTTTTAAAGATGTACTGTGCCATATTGGGCAGCATGCCAAAGCAGCTACTGTAAAGTTTCTGATTAACTTTTCTATAATATCACATGGAAACTTTATAATGCCATTATCTAGCTTTGCGGGTGGGAGAGGATGATATTACAGTGAGGATAAAGAAATCGTTTTTCAGTAGATTGTACAAGTTACTCATCAGAGACAATCCTAACTTCCATTTATACTGAATGTACTAACTATGGACCAAAGTATATCTGTCAGTTATCATTTGTGATGATTCATTCTTCATGTCCTTCCAAACAAAAACATCAAAAAGTGGAAAATGATTTTGTAAACCCAGATAAATGATATTGATTATGGTTGGTGATGAATTGCCTTTAATATCTTTTTGGGTGCCTGAGATGGTTTTAAAACTTGCTTTCTTTTCCATGTCACATAGACTTACCATGTTGTCACCAGTTCACAATGAGCTGGACATAGTGAGCTCTATTTGTGTGTCTGTCATCTTTATTTTTTATCCCCGCTCATGTACTAATTTTCTCCTGTAGGGAATGGGAGGGCAAGTTGCTGCTCCTCCAAGAGATCCTGGATGAATGGTTAAAGGTGCAGTCCACTTGGCTTTACCTGGAGCCCATATTCAGCTCTCCAGACATCATGACTCAGATGCCTGAAGAGGGACGCCGCTTCACGACTGTTGACAAAACCTGGAGGGACACCATGAAGCAAGTTTCCCTGGTAAGTTTTAAAGTCTTATTGGGATCTATTGGCAGGATATGTCAGAAATTGAATATAATATTCATCAGTGCGCTTTCATCAGAGTTTGATCACCTGAAAATAAGAATCATTGTATTTTTGGTACCTTAAAATGAGCTGTTTATATCTACAAAGGGAGTAGGTTCTCTTCTATGACTGCTACGTTTCTACAATAACCAGATCAGACAGACCAATCCCTCACACTCACAATTTTTTTGTGAGTCTCACTGCCACTGTAGTTTCTCCTGCACACTTGGAAGGGTAGAGTGAGGCAACGTGTTTGCAATCTGCAAACTCAGCACTAGATGCCATTAAATCCTGCACTCTGGTCCTTTAATATATTTAATCTCGTTTGTTATTTTTGATTTTGGTTCGTTACAGTTTTAATGTTGCAGCAGGATGTGGTAATGATTAGGAGGACCAACTTTAATACAGGGAACTCTCTGTCAAGGGGAATGAACAAAAAGATGAGCTTCTTCTGAGGTGGATCAATAGACTATCATTATCCAAAATATTATCCAAGATAAGAGCAATGTATTTAGTCACTGACAGGAGCAATCATAACATTGCATCATAAGGGAGACTACAATATATATAAAACAGCTATGTCAGAAATGACCCTGAATAGCAACAGGTTCACAAGTACAAGTGTATTTTAGCACAGCTTATGAAGTTGAGCTTGGAGAATTTAGAAAAGGTTGACAAAAAGGGAAACATTATAGTAATCCTTCTAAAAAATGCAACAAAAACTCAACATTAATGTCTATGTTGCACATTTGAGAATTTACTGTATCTAAGTTTAGAGAACATATGTATATGGATATCTATATTGTGGCATAGCCTAATAATATTGAGATATTAATAATAATATGAATAAGCCATATCATCCGGCCCGAGTAGCCAGATATCTACTGCTGAACAAGAGTATTGAACAGGTTCTCTGTAATTGGTTGACCTTCGGTTCCAGGTGTAAGAATACTTTAGAAATATATGTATATATATATGTATATATATATATATGTATATATATATATATATATATATATATATATATATATATATATATATATATATATATATATATATATATATATATATATATATATATATATATATATATTCAATAGGCCTAAATATAAGGATTTCATTTACTAGTATGAAGAAAAGTAAATGTAATGGTTATTTTTACAGTTTATATTATTTATGACATTTAAAAAAAGAAATCTCACCAGATGCACTTTTAGCACCTCAAATTTAAAATTCCAACACCACAGAACCAGTAATATTTTGGGATAAATTTGTATGTATTTATTATTTTTAATAATAGTTTATTTCTTTAATAAAAAATAAAAAATCAATAAAAAATCCTCCTTTTTTCAGGTCATTCTATATAATGACTAAATGTTGCACAATATTTAAATCAGTTTCACTTTGACAAATTTTACCAGTATGCACATTTTACTGTACACCAGACAGCAAACTGAACGGCAACAACATTGAGGACATGAAGAGGTACAAACAGCGTCTGAACAGTTCAGTTCATCATGGATTACAATAATGCAGCGCAGTGACAAATTAGTATTCATAAAGGAGAGGTGTGTCTGTCTGTCTGTGTCCCTAGAACAGAGACTCCAGTCTGTAGTGTATAAACCACAAAACTGTACAGTAACATCGGGATTCATGATCAAAAAAGTTTTTGTATCACAATGACACTTCTACTACTGTGGCTGCAGAAAGAAAAGCTTCAGTCCTCATTTGACGTAGATATAGAAACAAGTTCAGCGTGGGAGCGTCAAGGCAGTGTGACGCACGTCAAGATGCTTTTAGTGCGTGTTCTGCCATTTAAAACAGTGGGTGTACTTCAAAACTCGAGCGTCAGATGCTTTTAGTGCGTTTTGGATTCAACACAATGGATAGTTAGAGTAGCACAGTGACTTACTTCCCCAAAACCCAGTGTGTCAGCCAATTAAATCTTGGTCGAACAGGAACACATTCAACCATCCAATTGAGCATCGACTGTACAAAGCCATTTCCTACAGAATGGTTGTAGGAAATGTCTTTGTAATGTCAGAAAAGTACCAACAGGTGGAAATAGTGAGATGCCTGGAGCCTGATCAGAAAGTTTACTGGTCATGTCAGCAGAAAGCTGGTTTTAATGTTCAGAAGCAGAAAAGGGCTCTCTTATCTCTCTTTTCTCTTTTTTCTAATGACTTGTAACACAATCAGGATGCCTGTGGCTTGAGCTACAAATACAGATCGAAATTCAAGTATGATATTCACAGCTCAGGTCTGCTATATTACCTGGAAGTATAATCATTAAAATATAAGGTCAATTTGTATAATGAGACCAAAGTCAAAACATAGCTCTGACTTTTATGATAGTACCTGACCAGTTTGGGCAAAATAAAAATAAACACACACATGCACAATAGTGAGAGTGACAAGTCGAAAACAAGAGGCACACAAGGATACAGTAGAGGCAGAAAGGAGTATGTAGACTGAGGTAGAGAGGAAAGGACAGTGCAGACCAAGAAAGGAATCAGTAGGAAAAGGACAGAGAGCAAGACAGAAACAACAGAGTGAGGATAGAAAGTCAGTGTTGCACCAGCATCCTCAAAGAATTTCCAAAGGGTAATTGGCGTCCTCAGTAGACCTGAAATGAGACACATCAATTTCAGGCAGTGTCCTCCAGAAAGCCCAGCCTGACTGCACCATCAAATAGAAATTATGGATTTTGTCTGGAAGGGGCAGGGCTATACTGAGCCACAAAGAAAATGAGGTCACCAAGGGACAGGGAGCCTACACACACAGATGTGCATTTGTATTGTCTAGTCTAATGTGTGTTGTGTACACAGTGTTATGGAGCATGTTGGCACAAATGTTTGTACAGTACTTTTTACACTTGCGTTCACCCAGTATCAGAAAGATAGGGCTTTTGTTTTGACTTTTCAGGATTTTTTTAAATGTTAAGATTCAATTAGATCTACAGATAAGCTATCATTAATTATCATTAAAGGTGGCAGGGTGGCGCAGTAGTACTAGTATTCAGTCCTGGTACTGTAGGTTCCCTGTCAAACATGGATCCTTTTGTCAAAGGTCTAGTTCAGATTTTTTGAAGTAGGATAATATTAGGCACTTATACATAGTCAGTGTATTATCTACAGTGTATGGTGGTGGACATGCTACCAGTTTAGACAAACAGCGGGACACCAGACTCATTTGGGCAAAAATAAGAACACTGGAGTTGCTGGTCTACCAACCTCGATTGGTTAGTTTGTTTGTGTTATTGCGTGTCTTCAGTGAATCTGAATTCAGTGAATCTAAAACACAGAAGTCACACAATTACAAGAACAAACTAACTGATCCTTTTCTTCTGAAATCTGAAGTATCCCTTTAACTTCTACAGTACATGCAGTTTAATTAACATTAATGTGCAGCTATGTGATTAAACATTGCAAATTAATGTTTTTTTTCCCACAAGCCATTTTCTGAACGTGTGTGATGCTGCAGCTGAGTTTTTGTATTTTGTTAAAGTGATACTCCACTTTACATGATAACCCGCTCAGTATGTACTCACCACTATGCCGATGTGATGATGGGTGAAGGTCTTCAGTTCACAAAACAATCCTGGAGTTTTAGGAGAAACAGGGTAGCAGCCTCATCCAGTACAATGGCAGTGAATGGTGACCACGGATAAAACGTTAAAAATAGCACACAAAACAAACACAAAATGTCTCCATCCTGCTTGTGTGGTGTAATCCAAGTGGCCGCGAGCCGCGACATTAAAAATTAACCGCAAAAGACGCCATTTATGCCATGTTTTTAGCAGAAATGTCAACTGTAGCATGTAGCCGGTAGGATGTAAACATGGCGTCGATCTCGCGAGACTTCGTATATATCTTAATGGACGCACGTGCGGAAGTCTTGTGAGATCGGCGCCATGTTTACATCCTACCGGCTACATGCTACAGCTGACATTTCTGCTAAAAACATGGCGTAAATCATCACATCGGCATAGTGGTGAGTACATACTGAGTGGGTTATCATGTAAAGTGGAGTATCACTTTAAACTGTAGAGCCTCCACGCTGCTGCTTAGTTACCTTAATGGGCTTAGACAGACAGGAAGGATTTTTCATTGTTACCCGCTGTGTGAATTTAATCAGAAAGTAAATATGCTATTTGATGTTGGCATTTTCTTCCTTAGTAAGGTAATTATGTAGCTTCAGGGCATTGAAGATTGTCAGACAGCTTTCCAAATGAACAGACAGTGATCTGCTTTATTGCTTACTGTTTCAGAACACAGATTACAAGTACAGGTAAAATTCACTGTTAAGTGCAGGAAAGACAACATACTTGCCATAACATACACCCCTCTGTTGCTCAAGATTTTGAGATTGTGTGACAGATTTGAGCCCAATTTGTTGCACTACATGTCATGTCATATTTTGTTTGCAAATTGTTCTTTTTACTTTTTTACTTTTGATACCCTGTGTGCTTTTTACCCTGTGTGCTGCTATCTAATGCTGCTGGAACCTTAATTTCCCTGAGGGAGTCTTCCCAAGGGATCAATAAAGTTCTATCTAATCTAATCTAATCTCTAAGCATGAAAAACTAATTCCTGTTACTACTTATAAGCTTACTTTACCATCACTGTGAAACTGTCCATATTTGGAACACTATGTCACTTGTAGTTGTAGGTATAGTCGTACGCTGGAAGTATTGTGAAAACATGATCTACATTTTTTGAAACTCACTAAAAGCAATAATTGATATGCCTTATGTTACGGGCATCAAATGATGCCACAGTGGTGCACTGCAGGCATCAGATTTGAAATGCCAACACTACAGAACCAGCAGTATTTTGGCAACTTATATGTACTTGTTTATTTGTTTAGTATTATTAATAACTTTTTTCCTGTAGTAAAAATTGTCCCATGCAGAAAAAAAATCTTACCTTCCTCAGCTAGTCTATATAATGACTAAATAGTGTGCGTTATTCATGTTTTTGTGTTGTGGTAGCCAGAATAATTTCATCAGTTTCACTCTGACAATTAAGACCAGTAAGGACTTTTTGTCAGTATTTCTTCCTCTCCACCCTTGCATTTATGATGAATCGGCATTGAGTAATTAAGTATTAAGTATACAAATCGTAACATTATTATTCATGATCAAAACGTTTTTTACATCACGTCAACACATCTGTTCAAATTCACACACTTTCTCTCTCTCCTTCCCTACCTCCATCTCTGCTGCAGGTCTGCTTTTTTTCTTTCTCTTGTTTATGTTTTTTGAACCCTGGTTTTAGGTGGCGCAGCTCCATTAGCAGTCGTTCCTCGGGTCCATGTCTTTTTTATTGCCTTTAGCTCTCCCCAAACATGTACTGTGGCTGAGGGAAAAAAAGAGCTTTGGTCCTCATTTGACGCTCAAGGCAATTTGACACACCTCAAGATGCTTTTAGTGCTATCTCTGCCATTAAAAACAACAGGTGGACTTCAAAACGCGAGCCTCTGATGGTTTTAGTGCGTTAGGGCCTTTACAATTGTGCAAGTCTCTTTGCACTTAAAGAGAATAGCAACCTACTTTATAGGTTGCTATTTTCTTTAAGTATCCCCAGTGGACATTTGAATTCAGCAGTTAGAGAAAGACATTTCCAGCCATTCACTGTATAGAAACCTGTTTCCGATAATTTGAAAATTGCCCTGATTTGAGACATTTGCTCTCACTCTCTTTAAATTAAAGTCTCTTTGAAAAAAATCAATCAAAACATGCTGCTTTACAACTTAATTGTTATGTCCATGTAGGTGAGGGCGCCTCAGCAGTTGCATCAGCACTTGACACTCAGTAATGCTAGTAATTTTTGTCATTTTTACATACACTGAATAGCTACCAATGTGACATGGCTGAGTGGAACATATAGAGCCACCAGTGATGAGAGTAATATATAGTAATATTTTCTTCATAGAATGTGTGGGAAAATTTTTTTTGACATCTAACTTTTATAGTTAGATGTCACTAGGAATGATCCCAAATGAGAACAATGGCCATCACAAATCTAGTTGCTCTCCAGCATCTGGAGTTCAGCATCTCTTATCTACATTTTAAATATGTGAAATGATAGTTCCCAGATTAAGATTAATAAATTATGCATGGCCCTTCCTCTGTAATCTCCAATTTCTTGGGATGTTTAAAGCTAATGATTCTAATTCACTGCACCATGTAGGCTGGCTATAGGATGAACACTCCTCTGCATAAGCTCGTACTGCATCAAAATCTGACAAAGAAAACATCCCTTCATCTCGTCCATAGCATTGATCAGCAGTGCATGAAATTGGAATCATCTCGACTCCATACTACCACAGAACAGTGTGAGCAAAAAGGCAGGCTACAGTGCAGCTCTCCTACCCACAAATCACATCAGGGATTTTGCTCGGGCTGTTGTGATCAGATCAGCCACTGGGAGCTGCTCAAGATCCACTGATCCAGTGCCTTGCAGCCTCCACATCTCAACTTCTTTTTTTCCCTCCACTTTTCTTTATTTGCTGCCTGCTTTAATGTGTCATTTATCTACGATTGCATGCACAATTGCAGATACAAACAGGGCCAAATCAATTTAAAAGACTTATTTCTATGAACCTGCTTTCTTTCAACTTTGCAGCACATTGCTCCCTTGCCCTTGCTAATGAGCTGAGGAATGGAGAAACAACACCATCTGAGCTCATGGAGAAGATGACTGACATATTGTTTACCAATAGACTGATGGATTCACCCAATAATAACACAATTATAGTCCGTAAAAGAATAACTCTCTTAATATTGCACTCAATCATACAGATATAACACTCTGAATGTGTGGTGTGTGTCACATTAGAACAAAGAAAAATCATTTCTATAGGTTATGTGTTTTCACCAAACAGATTGCAGAGCTGCTATATCAGCTGTGGACAGTTCCTGTCCCCCATTGAAGCCATCTGTTTGGAGCATAAAAAACACATTATCACACATAATACATGCATTAGAACATTGTTATCCCTTCAGTGTGCCCATGAATAGCTTCCTGCTGGCAGACTGAATATAAAAATAGCCCTCTTATTACATTGCCCTCGTGGAGAAGGGGCCAAAATCACAAGTCTGATGAAATCTATGAGAAGCCAGAATCACAGTACATCAATCAGACACCCACAGCCAGTATAATTGTATAGCCCACTGAAACACTGTCAATGCTTGATCATTTGATTTAGCATTTGAAGTGAGCGTCAGTTACTGTAGCCTTTCCTACGAACTGTTGCCTCAGAAAATGCTCTAAAAGGCTTTAATCTCTGTTTATGACTTGTATTATATGGTGAGCCCATAGGGGGAAAAAGTCACTTTGGCATGAGCTAACAGCCGTTGCTTCCACTTGGGTCATCATAAGAAATTAATACCAAATCACGAGAGATCAAAATAATTATCCCATTCTGGATGCTCTTTGTGGTTCTGTTTTTGAACAGAACACGAAGAGATTAAAAGTATCTTTCAGTGGCTGTGCCTCCTTTTAATGGATAATGACCCTTACATGATACAAAACAGAAGTTGTGCCAAGTCAAAGCAATGCAATAATGTACATCCTCCTCTTTGCTGCTTTTCCAGCAGTATTGATTGTAGATCTTTCCAGACCATCTGTTATTATAGAATTGTTTGTATCACATACACTGCCCAATATTGAATATCTGCATGGTACTTTTGTCTCTTTCTTAAAAATCATATTAACATAATTGTATTATATGGCAACATCATATTTGTAATGTCTTTTATTGTTGATTTATAGATATACACATATTCTGCATAAACATATTATTAGGGCTGAGTATGGTTTAAAAATTATAATACCCTCAGTACCCTTAAACTGATACCAATAGAGTATGTTATTTGATACCATCTTTTCTATTTCATTCCATACCCATCATGTGAATGAAAGCAAATAATCCTTCTGCATTTTATTTATTTATTTTTTTTTATCACACGCCACCGTATAGCCATACCTCTGGATGTTTTGGTGGAATTTGGGAGGCTGAACTGTCACAGCATCACAACACAGACTGTATGGGTTGTGGCTGCTGCAGTAGTTGGACAATCGCATGTCACATTAAATCGAAGAACGCTTGTGATGATTGGCTGCGAGCAAAACCATACAAATAGTGATCTTGTTATAGATCTGGGAACAGAAAGGATTAAAAGCAGTTATCGCTGGACTTGAACAGTTTCAATGCTGCATGGGTTATTACCTTAAAGGCATGAAGTACCAATACCCAGCCCTACTTATTATTGATATGTTGATGGGTTCATGTGAACATTTCACCTTGCATGTTGCAAGGAGGTGTGAAAACAGCAAAGCAGTAACAGGCTCAAGGCTAACTGATCACATCAAACAAAAGATGAAAGTACACCATCCTTTTTGTAGGTTAGCCATTCAACTATACAAGCGGCTTCCTGTATGGTTTATATTGGTTACATTTGCCAAAGCTTTCAACCATGTTGCCAAGTTGCATTGTGCAGAAGAGTGGTGTTATTTCTTGCAGGGTGAAATGCTCTGTGTAAATGAGAAGCAAGACTGGATTAATGGTGATTTTAAAATACCATAGAGCAACAAAACAAAGATAGTTTACTTTCTTTTTGACATCTCTACACAATTAATTTCAGGGAGAAATAGCATGTTCTTATGTTGCTCCATGTCATTCACTCCTTTCTGCTCCTTCCTGCATTTTATTTTCATTCCATTCAGAGGATGAAATCAGGCTGTGTGGTTCATTTCAGCACCACCAACGTTTTCATGTGAGCAGGTTCAGGCATTCACTGTCCAACCTCGAAGATTAGATAGAGTTTTTATTTAGGCACTTCCTGGGGGTGACAGTTGGAGAGGATATTGAATTAGTGTACAGATGGGATGATATCAGAGCTAAAATATTTCATAGGTGCTAGACAGGCCTCAGGTGAAATCTCTATTACTGTCCCATCATAGATTTTTTTTAGGCTGCTCTGTGACAAGTGGGCCTCACTGTGGAACATAGAGTGGATGTTGCTAAAGGAAGATATTGCTATGTTTTAGTGTTACCTTGAAGGCAGCAGTAACAGCACTGCATGACTGGAAAATATGAACACAACAATCCATCTTCCTGTCATGTTTCCTTAATGAACTAAAAGGTATATTGACAGTGCTTAAAATGTTCCTTTGCCCAGGAATTAAAGGCCCAGAATTTTAGTTAAAAAACTAATAATCACTTCTCTGACATTAACGCTACAGCTCCGGAGTCCTGCAGTGTGAAATTTGTATTGTGGGCTGGAATAACTGTTTTTTATGCTCGTTCCACTTAAATTAGAGTTCAAACTAAAGCCGAATGTTTGCTGAATGAGATGGTGTCTCTTTATGAGCTGTAAGAAATCATGAACATTTTTGTTGAAGGAGCAGATGTTTGTAACGGTTAAATTGAGCAATATGTTAATGTGGTCTGGCAGGCAGTGAGACAGACAGCCACGTAACCTAACGTCCAGAGTGTGTATTTATTAGCAACAGGATTTTGTGCCTCAAGAGGCATTAGTTTGGTCCCTCTGTAGTTTCAGCTATGAGATGTATGCAAATTGCAAGTGTGCTGCTGTTACAATCTCTCTTAGCTTTTATAGTCTAATAAATAAACCAAATAAACTCAGAAAATGTCACGAAAGAAAATACTCTTACATCTTATATTTGAAGTTAATCGTACACTTTCTGAATTCAAGTTTCAAGCTTTACCGAACTAAGACAAGCTTGATTGTCTTGTTAACTTATTGCAAAACCCACTTCATCCAACTAGACAGAAACTAAATAAAACTCATCAAACACATTTTTGTTTGTCTTTCCACTGTTCAACAATCACCACCCATGGTTTGATTGAATATAAATTCTTAATCCAATGTGTTATATGTGAAAATAGTCTGGCTCCCAGCTGCCTCTCTGATACCTGACCTTCCTCTCGCTCCTCAACGCTTTGGGCAGCTTCTGTCCCTGCCTGCTGTCTTCATAGTCCCCAGAGTCAGAGGCCTGGTCGGAACCGTTGTGAATCACCTCAGTATTCCCACTCATCAAGCTGGGCCCATGTGTCTTAGAGGCTCGTCCGGTCGTGTTCACTGAGAGGCTGCTAAGACTGGTTCTGTTTCCCACGGTGTAAACACAAACACTCCCCCAGTGTTCTAGCTGCAGGTCTGGCCAGACTCAAGCCAGCTAAGGCAGGAGTTCTCAACCTTTTGTAACTTGAGGCCCAATTCTGATTGTTAAAAAAGTTCGGAGTTCCAAAAGTTCCAAAAATGGATGCATTTTGTTTCACTGCATCCAAGTGAGCTAGCTAATAATAGTAATAATAATACATTTTATTTAAAGCGCCTTTCAGGACACCCAAGGTCGCTGTACAGAAAATATAAAAACAAAAATATAAAATACAGAGACAATATACAATAAAAAGGGAGAGGGGACCATGTGAAGCAGTTTATAGAGAGTAAGCAAGACTGAACAGATGAGTTTTGAGTTTGGATTTGAAGATGGGGAGGGAGGCAGAGTTACGGAGATCAGGTGGCAGTGAGTTCCAGGGCTGGGGGGCAGAGCGGCTGAAAGCTCTGCTCCCCATAGAGCTGAGGCGGGCAGCGGGTACAGTGAGATGGAGGGAGGAGGAAGCTAAGATGCTTGTCTCTACCTGATGATGTGTCATAATTGGTGTGATGCTTTTAAAATGTAACTGGTCATTGTTCTGGTTGGATTCCAGCCTGTGGCTCTTGACTGCATGTATTCCCTTCATACTCTCCCCCTTTCCCATGGCTGTTCTATCACAATAAAGAAAAGCCAGAAAAAAAAAAATGACACAGAAATTTTGTATTTTAATTTGAGATTTTTTTTATTTATGTGAATTCTTGAGTACATTTGGATACATAAACTAGCCAACTAGTTTTGTTAATTAACTCAAAAATGTTTTTAATTTCAATCTATTTGGCAACACCAGTGCCTTCAGGGCCCTCTAGATGGCACTGTGAGGCCCACCAGTGTGCCATGGCACAGTGTTTGAGAATAGCTGAGCCAAGCTAAGGTAGTAGCCACAGTCAAAGATGGTTAAAGTGAAGAGTATAGTGAGTAGCAGTTAGCCGTTACTCTGGTAATATGTTACCTCCTATTTGTTTGGAGCTGCAGTACCTACAACAAGTGCCCATATGTTACACATTGCTCCTTTAAAGTTGGGGCATAATTGGAACAGACTCTTCTGTGAAACACTTATATTGTAGGCCACTTTGCAGATGGTTGTGTCATTTGACTAGGGAGTGAATGCAATAAAATTTCTGCTTTCTTGCACATATAGTGGCCTTGAGTGGTCCATTAAAAAAGTTTCACAGTCCAAAGAGACAAAGGAAACAGTATCTCATTATGAAACTCAGAGAAGACCCTGCAGTGGGTAGTTATCAGCTGTTTGTGCCAATTTACCACCGTCAAACTGGAGACCAAACACTGGGAATGTGAAATGAGTCTGAGATGTTCTTAAATTGTCCAAATGGGTAAAACTTGTCCATTTATGTGTTTTGAGTATATGTACATCATAACTATGTGTTGTTAGGAGTTGGTGACGATCATAAAATGGACCATGTTGGTTGTTGACCTCTGAAACTATTGTAAATTAAAAGCACTTAACCAATATATATTTTGGTGTAAACACTATTCTCTCCTGTCTTTGTTAGGACAAGCATGTGTTGGCAGTGATTGCCATTGACAAGATGCTGGAGAGGCTAAAAAAGTCCAATGAGCTCCTGGAGATGATCCTCAAAGGTCTTAATAACTACTTGGAGAAGAAGCGTCTCTATTTCCCACGGTTCTTCTTCCTGTCTAATGAGGAGCTTCTGGAAATCCTCTCTGAGACCAAAGACCCCACAAGGTAAAAAGCTAAAACATTATTATAAATGTTTATGTTGGCATATACATTATATAACATTATTCCTGAACACAATTAACAGTATTGTTGGATGTGTATCGCTGGACATGCATGCACCATAGTTGGCCCCTAGTAGAATATTTGACTGTCCATATATAGCCCATTCAGCTCACTGAACACCTGATCTGTGTATATAGACAGTGATAAATGATCCAAACCAACTTCTGTAGAACAAGAAAATGGTGAAACCACAAACCACTTTCCATCAAAAAAGACTCAAAACAGAGATTCAGCATGTGAAAGGAGCAAATCTAGAAAACAATTTAAAAGAGTTATGGCCTTTGAGAGACTGATGTTAGGGCTAGAAAATAACTACGACGCCTACTCAACCTCTAAAGTGGTTTCCCCAGAAGCCAAGTCCTTACTGATAACCAACCCTTGTCTCATTTCACCCAGGGCGTTTGGTTAATAATGAATGTGATTCCAGACAAAAGATGTTCAGGCCTCTTACTCTCTTCCTGCCATTCCTATTTCTCTTTTCGTTTCCTCCCTACAATCCCTCTGTTCTCTCTTTGACTTCTGGGAATTGTCATCACATCAGTGCAGATGCACGCAATCATGAGCTCTTCTGTAAAGGAGGGATTTCTGCAGTAGCGGGGGTGCTGGTAGGCCAGGCAGGGCAATGTAATGATGGGAAAGTGCTAATTTGATTTTTCGAGAATTGGTGCCACTGGTCACAGAACATGATGCTAGACTTGCAAAAAGCCTTTCTTTTATATCAGTGATAGAGAGAAAGCATGGTATCCATACTTTAAGTTTTTAATGCTTGAGAATTGGAACATTTGTTCCTATTTCCTTTTTTCCCTGTTGGCTGTTATAGTGCACAGCGAGTTCAGCAACAGAATCACAGAGATATGAAGCAGTAAAAAAAAGAGGAAAGACTTTGTTCACTGTGTGACATTCAAGAAGAGTTACTAACAATACAATTGACCTCTACAGACACTGGTCTTAAGTTGCAGTTACAATAAGTAGGACCAAGGACAAGGATGGGTTTCGCAATGGCAAAAGTCACAGAACATGATATGAATGCAAATGAAAATTAGAAGAGGTCACTTAGAAGAGTGCAGATCTCTGCCAGGCAACCTAGAAAGAATATTCAGATCTAATCCCTTTGTAATCACCAACATTCTGATTCATAACTGTATTTTTTCTCAGCAACAGTTACATTTATTTTGTAATTTAATTACATGTAAGTAAACAAGGTAAGCCTTGTTTTAGCCTAGCAGTTGTTTTAGCCACCAGCTGGTTAAGAGGAACGAGGAGTCAGCAGTAGCTATAGGTTTTATGTATTTTTTAATATTGTTTAAGAAGTATGAATCTCGTACAGTCATAAATGTGCCCAAAAGATTTTAGCTTCATGAGTCCAGTAGTCTGCAAGATTAGCTGTGGGCTAGTTCCAGGCCTGTTGGTCACACACACACGCACACACACTCATGACCCACCGCATGATTTCCTCCAGGTGATAAAAACTTGTGAAAGAGTGTCAGGTGTTTAGAGGTGCAGCTGGATTGTATCAGAATTCCTCAACTAAACTTTTACAGATCCATAGAAATTCTCTCCTTCAATGTTTCAAAAAGTCATTATCACAATGTAACAAGAGTGACAGTAAGAAATCCTACCCAGAGTAACCCTTTCAAAGAGTAACTCCACACTAAAACATATTTGTGAGAACATTGAAATTCATTTGTGACCTTGTAAATAGTAGTTTACCAAAAGTGTCTTGTATCAAGGATCACTTACCAGTATTTTTTGCTTCTTATGAGTTGTAAACTACCATTTTGTACTATGTGGTGATGAAATATACTGTAACTGCGGCAATCATCAACATCTGAGCACAAATTTGGCAGCATTATACTTGTCTCACTTTGCTTTTGTTGTATCACTGTTGTAGGTCTAAATTGTTGCTTAAATTCTCCAATTTCAAAAAAGTGCACCCTAAACACTGAATGGAAAAAAATAGTTTTATTATTGTTTGCCTACCTCTGTGGCTCAGTGCCTTCTCATCTAAATTTTACTAGTGGGTAGTCTTAAGTCTCCCTAGGCAAGTTTTGGATGCCAAATCCAAAAAAGTTCAGCTCTGGACAGATTTTGTTATTCTTTTTCAGCAGAAAATGGCTCGTTTGATAGTAAAGGTTGCTGACCCCTGTCCTATAGCATGAAACCCAATTTAAAGAAAAAGAAGTCTGGCATCAGTTTCAAGTTCTTCTTCTCATGATTTATGTCTGGAGCCTTTTTTTCATTTTCCATTATTTCACAGAGGGGGGCAGACATTCAAACTGGGTGCATCATTACTCTTTTATATAATATGCAAATGTTAACACCATTATCTGCAAAGAACAGCATGGACACTCTGTATAGATGTGGACTAATAAACCACCCTCACTCTAGAGGTTGCCTATAGCCATTAAAATATGTGTAGAATTTTTGTGTGATTGTGGCATCTTTCTATTATTCTGATGGTATATGTTTTTATTTGGAGAAATGAGACAGTCCTGGTGATAACTGGTGTAGTTTTTATGTGGCTTTCAAACCATTTAACCTACTGTCACTATCATCACTAAAATCAGAAATTTAACAAATTTTACACATAGGAACCGAAAGTACCTAAAAGCATAGATATACAGTATGTGTGTGTGATATTCTGATACAGGTACACGCTGACAATTTACTGTCTGGTTGTGCAGTGAAAGCAGCACATAAACAACTCAACAGTAACATCTGTAGTCTTCTATCACTGTTGACTCTGGATTCATTTATATACAGTTCTGCTGTAGAGGCATTTTGACAAAGCTGGCAATCCAGCACACAATCACCAACTTGTGTACGTAAAGTCTGTGTGAAGCTTAGGAAATAATGCAAGCAATGAAATTAGCTGCATCGGTTTCAATGGAAATAGATCTGTGTTACAGTTGTGAGTGTCATTTTTCATGTTAGTAAAATGTCCACATGATGTAACTTACAATATAGTGTGATGGGCCAGTGTAAGCTATACTTCAGACATTAGAGCAGATCCTCAGATCAGACTATTGTCCTCTAGGGTGCAGCCTCATCTGAAGAAGTGCTTTGAAGGCATCGCTAGTGTGGTGTTCACTGACGTGCTGGACATCACCCACATGAAGAGCAGCGAGGGGGAAGTGGTGCAGCTGCTGGATATCATTTCCACCTCCAAAGCCAGGGGCCAAGTGGAGAAGTGGCTTCTGGAACTCGAAAATGGCATGATTGCCTCCCTGCATAAGGTGTTGTGTGGACTGTTATTGCACTATTCTTTTTAAGCTTCATAATGTGTATTTTTTCTTGTAATGGCTAAATAAGATTTTAAGATACGTTATTTTATTTGTGCATTATATACACACATATATGTGTTTATAAAGGCAATAAGAATTATAAAAAGTTAGAATATTTTGCAGGTTGGAAGCCAAAAAAGA